>JAQFXL010001743.1:0-10666 GCA_034693445.1 Edwardzetes edwardsi
CCCCCCGAAGTTGGAAAAAGTACGACATGGAAGCAGAAAAAGAGAAATTTTATCAAAAATAAAAAAAAACCTCCAAAAAATTTTTGCTGGACCTCCTAGATTAGGTATCTTGCGCATCATTGGTTTCAAATGTTTTTATGCATTAGTCTTACGAAATGTTTGTTTATAACTTATAAATTATAAGGAAGTATTAGCTTTGTTTATATTCAACAAAAGAGCGTTCAATGAAGAGATGGTCCCCGACTCCAGTGTTCGTCAGTGACTGAATTTGAGGCATTGACTGAATGTTTGTATTGAGTGAGAAGAGAGCGCTTCCAGTGTTGAAAATACAAAACTCTTGTCACTCAGGAGTTTTCAATAGGAATATCAGCTGTTTTGCAGACAATTCACGAATTAAAGGTTTAGTAAGTTTTGGGTTTGAATAGCATTGAGAGTGAATTTATGTGCGTTTAGTGTCTCTACTCTTCATAAGTGACTTTTCGCTTGAATTGTCTGTATTTTCAATGTTATTGTCAGTGTTTGAGTTCACAACTGATAGAAAGCAAACACAACACAAACAACTCTCAACTATTCTATTCATCTCTCAGTAAATGGCGTTTCGATAATAAATCGATTCATAATTTGAATGCTTTTTAATTACAGTCTAATTAAAGTTAATTCAATTGTTTTAGTTTTGTGTCAAATGTAACAAAAGTTTGAAACATTCGTTTGAATGAGTGATCAATCGTTGAACGCATTGATGAAAACAATGCACTCAATGTTGTTATGATCTGAACTTAAGTCAATTCTTTGTCTGTTGTGACTGACTATTGCACTGACTGTCCGTTTTGTTGTCGACTGCAGTTTCGATAAATAGTTGTGAACAATGGTGAAGACATTTCAGGCATACCTTCCTTCGTGTCACCGAACCTATAGTTGCATCCATTGTAGGGCACATCTGGCAAATCACGACGAACTCATCTCAAAGGTCAGTCCCGACCAAACTCTTAGATAATCTAATGCTTAGAATAACTAATGTTTGCATTTGCAGTCATTTCAAGGAAGTCAGGGCAGAGCCTATCTCTTCAATTCTGTGTATGTCTTAATGTTGATAACAATTGAGTGCTTTAATCATTTTATTGATTTCTCTTTAAAGGGTTAACGTTGGCTGCGGTGCCGCCGAAGAACGGGTTCTTTTGACAGGTCTGCACGCAGTGGCGGACATTTACTGCGAGTGTTGTAAGACAACTCTTGGCTGGAAATATGTGAGTCAATCCACTCATTTGAGTCAATCCAGTGTTGAATTGGTTTAATATTTGTTCGCGTTTTCCATCTTTGCTTTGCTTTTGATTGACTGAATTCTAGCGCTTTTAAGGTTTGTTTTGTCATTGAATCGCATGTAAAACATATCATATGATCACATCATATGAAAGTCAGACGTAAACACCAAAACATTGGTTTGGATTGAATGTTGAGCTCATCTCAATTCAAACTCGTTTTTCATTTACATCTGTTTATATCACGATTTATATAAACATTGGATAATCCGAACCCTTTTGTAGTTATACACAAAAACTGCTTTTCAATGAAAATAATGCGATAATTAATTCAAAGTCGAGAAAACAGTTATCAAACAAATGACAAAAACTGGTTAATAACAGAGTCGTTATTTTGTATTGACTTTGAGTTTAGAATATTTGCAATAAATTTAAAAACAAATAGAAATTCAATTAAAATCACCTTTAATTTGAAACCTGCGCTCAATTTTAATGAATATCGGGTTAAATGAATATAGGATTTAGTTTCGCCTTATTTTCATTTTTCTTATCATTGCTTTTGATTGAATGCAAAACTAGATTTTGTATTAAAATTTAATCGTTTGGTTGAAAAGTTTGCTTAATCGTAGGTTTTAGGGCTTTCCTTCTAATTGACGATTTTAGAAAAATAGTGTTCAGCAGAAAAGAGGAAACTTTGGTTTTGTTTGTTTTATCTGTGATTTGTAAACATATAAAGCAATTCCTGATTTGTTGAAAAAGTTTTCTCTGGAAAATCGCTGCAAATATTTGATAAAAGCATTTATGAATTGATAGGAAATGTTTTGTTTTAGTGTTTGATATGAATTGTTTGTCGATTGACTGATAGGAACACGCATTTGAGTCGAGCCAGAAATACAAAGAAGGCAAATATATTATAGAGTTGGCGCATATGATCAAAGAGAACGGATGGGATGACAACAACGAGAAGACTCGCCGATAGTTGATGTCTGTCCACACTTTGGCTTCTGACTCCTTAAGTGACCGAATGGCAAATCACATGATTTGTATATAATTTCAACGCTTTTTGTGCGCTTTTATTAAGTGCTAAAAATGATAAGACATTTGCAGCTAATTCTTGTGATAACCGAAAGACTGATAAGAATATTGTGAACGACTGTTCTCTTTGTATATCCCGTTCTTTCCAACAATAGTCGTCTTCTCTTATATTCTCTAAACGTTGAAAAGATCACAACAAACAACTCGTTTAGAACACAATTTATTAATGGAGTCCCAACTCATCACTATTTTCATACATTTCTTTCATCGAAACATTTTCTAAATTTTCTTTTGATTCGTATTTCGTTTAATAAATTAAATGATAGCAAAGTCTCCATAAGTATTGAGTTTTTCATAATTTATAAGAACTATAAATCAATCGAAACATTCATTAATTCATTTCAGAAACAAAACATTCAATTATTAGAAATAAGATGAAAGGATGTAATTCCTTCAAAAAACCATTAATTTCTGAATGTCTGCCAATAGTCTGCTTGAAAATCAACTCAAACATTGGAGCAGCTCTAGTAATGTAATTGCAGTGCTCTGACCCCACTTTAATTGAATTTGGTTTAATGGTTGCAAACAATAGTTTAATTGATGTGTAATTTGTTTCTCTCTGTGCCTACAATACTATCTATAATGTGATGCATCGCATATACACTTCACTCGACACACACTCTTATAAACACTTATTTGAATCCATAATTAATATTCTTATGCTTTCAAGCATTATATCAAAATCATAAGCAGACCATTGGATCTAATATTGCTTTTCATAAATATATTCAAATATTTTGTGATATTATTATTATTATTGTCAGAGATGTCTGTCGTTAATCAAATCATATGTTATTAATATTTATGGACTTATTCTGAGTTTAGTTTGGATGCCATATATAGTGAAGATGTGGTGCAAACCTCTGATAAACATTTGTTCTTTTCATTGCTTTCATTGTAGTGAAAATGATTTTTCAAATATTTGCCCAAAAGTTTGAAATTGTTTTAATCTTTTTTTCAGTTTTGAAATATTCTTCAAATAATAGATAAGAATATTAAGTAAACTCATGTCAAATGCTCTTCTAGTCTCAACTCAATACCAATACAGCGAACCCTCTCCTTGTGATTAATCACTGAATTACTTTTAATGTTTGGCCGATTGTAATAACGCACTCTTTTCTGATAAGTTTTAGTTTTACTGAGTTTTTAAAAGTTTTTTTTTGTGATTTTCGGTTAAGAAGTGCTTAATTGTACTGTAATTGAGTTAAGAGTTATTCGGATTATATGTGCTTTTTATAGACTTTTGTTATATACTGTAATAAACAAAAGATGTGTCGAAAAGTTTATATTATATTTAACTTTAAAATTGTAATACTTTTAATAACTTATTATAACTGATCTCTTCTTAACCTATAATTTACGCAATCATTCATTTGTTTGCATTTTGAGTGTAATAGCAGTGAGTAATCAATTGAGTGATGGATTCCAATATTGATATCAAATATTAAATTATTTATTTCGAGAAATTTTCTTTCATTTGAATATAAGCAGAGATGAGCACAGAATAGTCCCTCAACTGAATTATATGACCCCTTCTGTGCTCATCTCTCATTGAATTTGGTTTTATTTACGCGAAAAATATGTTAAGAATTAAAACTTGAATTGATTTTCAGTATAAAAATAATAAATTATATAAATATTTATTAAAAACATGAAATCAGGTATAAGACTGAGACGTTGTCTGCAGATCTGGTTTTACGATTTGATAAGTTATCACATATTCTGAAAATCAAATATTAATTTCAAATAAATATTCAAAATTCAAATAAAATGAGACTAACCGGGATATGCCTGTTCTCCACGATATATCACATATTCGGGATAAGTAAGTCCTCCACCACTCGGACGACCTATTTTTGAAATAAAATCAAGGGTATTCTGAAAGCACAGCCATAAATTCTAAAGTCAACCACTAATTTCAAACAAATATTTGGCTCAACTATAGTCTGAAGTGAAGTTTAATTCAATTCGTTATAATAGCTGTGAATTTCTTAATCGAAATGTTATGAAACTTACCGATAATACTGTGATGACCAGGAGGTGAGTGAGCCATCTTCAGTGCACTGAACTGGAAAAATGATTTACCCAATGCTACTCTACAGAGCAGTAACTGTCGTTTACAGGTATAACACGATCTGTCCTTATGTTGTGGACAACCCGTTCCGCCGCCAATTCCTGTCAATTATTAGTAAAAGAACTGATAATAAAGACAAATAAAGAGAAAAATAATTTCATGCAAACCATAAACATATTGATTGCTTTTGGAACTATTCTCTGCAAAGTAGATGCCGGCGCCAAACATTCCTCCGATATAGGCGTGCCTCTCATCAAAACCCTTCTGAATAATAGCATTAAGAAAGGGTGAGCCGTGAAATAGCATTCTTTCGTTGGCGTAGTCGTGATTCTCTTCTAAGATTTCTTTCCTTCTGTTCCGATAGCGATCCCAAAGCCTTCGATTACTAATTCTTTGTATTTTAATGATATTATATCGATTGAAAACTCCTCCCGAATGTCCGCTATCTTTATGTTCGCGTATAGTTGTCTGCATCTCATCCTCAACGGCTTTAAATTCTTTGTCGATTGGGTTTAAGTCAGTCATAACTGTTCCCGAACTCAAAGGAATTGAGTGCTGAGCACAAGAATGAGAAGAAAGCAGTAACTTCTCAATGCCTTTGAGAAGTCGATGTCTGTGTCCATAAGCATTGACTCCGATTTGTTTGAGCTCTTCGTGACCCATCTCTGCCAATATGTCGATCGATATCTGTTCCCTAACAAACACTTCTGTCAACTGTTCTAAACCTAAACTATTTAGAAATGAAGTGATAGTTATCGAGGAATAGGCAGAAGTCGACAAATAGTTAGTTATCGATTGAGAGGTGCTTTTTTTAGCGTTTCCATCTGCGCACTGACCACTGGCTGGTGACACGTCTCCGTTCACGTTCTCACTGTTCCGTTGGGACAGCAGTAATGTAAGAGCTGATGGAATGTTTGCGTCAACCGAAGGTATAGCCAATAAATGTTGAGGCGATGTATTGGTTGAGGCTGAGCCCGAATCAGCCGCAGACGTATTTTTCACTTCGGTTTGTTGACCACTCGAAGAGCTTTTGTTTGCAGACAAAGAAATCACTGAAGAGGCGGCTGTTACGGGAGAGTTGGGGGCCATCGCATCCATTAATAGACATTTGACATCATCGGCGGTGGCCAAATCCAGAGGATTTTGATTCTCATGATTCTTGAGGAAACAGTCGGCGCCGTGAGCCAACAGAAGGGCACAGACTTGTGTTCGTGACTTTTGGGCGGCCTTTCGATTGATTGAGAATATATTAGTTTTTCGAATTAGAAAAGGAATGACTGACTTCATGGAGAGGACTAAACCCCCACCGATCCGTTGCATTCACTGAAGTGTTGTGTTTAATCAAAAGGGCGGCGATATCTAAATGACCTGATTTTGGACGACATTTAGTTTTTTTGAATCAATTTCACAATAAAATACAAACCATAAGAAGCGCTGTTATGAAGAGGAATGAGTCCTCCCTTTCCAAACAATAATTGAATTAATTTGAAAAACTAGAGAAATGGCAGACCTTATCAGTGCTGTTAACGTCCGCTCCTTTTTCCAGCAGGAATTGAGTGCATTCAATATTGTTGTAACCGGCGGCCAAATGGAGTGGACTCGAGTGACGACCCGATGAGTCGCGACAATTGACGTTTTCAGAGGTAATTAACTTCATAAGTCGGTTGAGGTCACCTTTTTTGGCGGCGTCCAGAATGGCGGCCTCACCCAAAAGCAGATCCATTATGTCTTGATCTCCATCTTTGACCAAATCCATGGCTCGATTGCCGTCGCGGTTCTTCTTTTCCTTATCTGCGCCGTTCATTAGAAGAAGTTTCACGATTTCAAGTTTTCCTTTGGCGGCCGCCTCCATAAGTGGCGTGAATTTCCACAAATCAGTTGCGTTGACATTAGCCTTGCTTTTGATAAGTAGTTCTGCGACTTCCAGATGACCATAACTTTCGACAAATATTCAATTTTATATTCAATTTTCAAACTCAGAATTTAAAAAGTCTATCCATACCTACAACTGTTGTGCAGTGCTTGAAGTCCGCCCTTATCTGAAGAATTATAAAAATGACATATTTGTTGGAAAATTCATTGAAATACAAACCTTTAGCCGAAACGTCAGCACTTCGGGACAGAAGGAATTCCACGACATTTAGTCGATTATAGCCTTCAATCAGAATAAAGAATGAGTTAAACGAATGAATTGTATTTTAGTGGCGACTCATATTTACCGGCGGCGAAGTGAAGAGGAGTGCTCTGACGGCCGTCAATATCTCGACAATTAACTAAATGAGGATAAGTAGTGACAATTGTCTTAACGACTTCCAGTTCGCCCGCTCGGGACGCCTCTAACAACTTATATTCCATATCTCCCGTTGAAGTAAGTCTGTGATTGGCCAACAGTTTTTGTACGTTTTCTTTGGCCAATTGGTCAGCATTATAACCTTGCAAACTGACAATAGAAGTGTCCGCTCCATATGAAAGTAGTATCTGTGCTGAGGCGACATTTCCATCTCTGGCACAGCGGTGTAGAGCTGTTTGTCCCAAACCGTCTAAAATGTTTACTTTTGCCCCGTTTTTCAAAAGGAGTTCCATTGCGTCAAACTTGGAGTTGTCGGCCGACAAATGAAGAGCTCCTAAGAAGTCTTTATTCTTTTCATTCAAATTCGCGTTTTTTCGTATCAAAAGTTCACAAATTTGTTTGCGTTTCGAGTGATTGCAAACAACAACATAATGGAGGGGAGAGTCACCACTGAAAGGGTGCTTAAAAGTTGCCATTTCTGGCGTTAAATACTTCTTAACTTTAGTCACTTCTCCCTGAAGTATAGCTTCCAGAAGACAGTGACCCTTAAATTGGTAGGCAATCCTTTCTTGAAGTTCACGCGTCGGTGCGATATCGATAGCACTCTTACCTAATGAACAATGGGTTTAATTATTGATAAATAGTTGTGAAGAGATATACCATGGCAATTCTGAAGGTAAGGGTCAGCGCCGTGACTTAATAATAACGAACAGACTTCGACCCGCATTTTAGAGGCGGCCTCATGAAGAGGAGTGAATTGCCATAAATCAGTGGCCGACACATTCGCGCCGTGTTTTATCAGTATTTCGCAAACTTCGAAATGACCTCAAATATAGAAAACACTTGAATTAAAACAAATTTCTTCCTCAGAAGAGGTAATACTTACCATAACTCGCGCTGTTATGCAGTGGAACTGAAATATGAATATTTGTCATCAATTAAGACATTTGAAAGGCTGACTTTAGTACTAACCTAAGCCCCCCTTATCCTGTGCGTGACAATTAGCCCCACGAGAGAGCAATAGTTTCACGACATTCACCCGATTGTAACCACTGGCCAAATGTAGAAGAGATGACTTACGGCCATCACTTGCCTGACAGTTCACATTCAAAGGAGTCAGTAATGCCATCAGTTTATCCTCATTTCCACTACGGGCTGATTCAAGCAACTCTTCCTTTCTGTATTCCCCGGTGAGAACAGGTTTAACTAAAGAATCGGCCAAATCGACAGCAGATTTTCCGTCAGCATTTAGGACATGTGGATCCGCTCCGTTCTGCAGTAAAACTATACAAACTTCGATCTTTGCTTTGATGGCAGCCTCCATGAGTGGAGTGAAATGCCAATTATCTTTGGCGTTAGGGTCGGCCCCATTGCGCAGTAATAACTGAACCACTTCTGCGTGACCTGAGATCACAATTCAAAGTATGAGATATTCTAATAAATCAATTAATTATTCAAATCTTAAGCCAATAATTATCGCAATCATTACGAAAACAAATAACTATTTGTTTAAGTCTTTCAATTTGTGGTCATTTATAATAAGATTTTAAGTAAAACCGACCAAAACTGCAGGCGTTGTGCAACGGTTGAAGTCCTCCGTCATCTTTGGCCGAAACGTTTGCATTCAAGTGAAGCAGATATTCAACAATATCTTTGCGACCAAAACCAGACGCAAAGTGAAGTGGAGTTGATTTCCGACCCGAAGTGTCCCGAATATTGACATTTGAAGAATTGATGAGTTTTTTCACTTTAAGCACATCTCCGTTACGACAGGCATTAAATAACTCTTTGTTAAGTTGAGTGTCCGATAGACAGGTGCCGTCCATTACACCATTCATTCCAGATATTTGACCTGAAAATGGCTTTGACTTCAATGATGTATTGGTTCCGTACATCACTTCTTCAATATTTTGTCAAAAATTAAAATTAATTTTTAATTTCCATTCAAAACAAAGCAATAAACAAATGAATTGATTGGAAGAACTGATGACTCAGTGATGAGAATAGATTTGTCTCAATATTATTGACATTTAAGTCAACTCTTGTGTTAATGATTGTAATCATAACAAAAGTATTACACAATTATTGAGGAAATTGTGAATTAGAGCCAACTCTCAGACTATTATTGACTTCAATTGAGCGTAAAATAGAGTAAATGTTTAATCCAAACGACGTTAACAACTATTGAATCCCTTTTCACAATCAAAGCATTGGTTTGAATGAGAAACCCATTTATACGCCGATTGTATTGATTGTTACACTTCTGAGAAACACTGACATCGTTTGTGTCTGAATCAGTTCAATGTCCTCAACAGTCATTAATAACGTCTTCTATGGATCGGCCAAAATGTGATCGGCTTTTGTTTGAAACAATTATGAGAGGGTCTCAAAAGTGATGTATTTTATGTGACGTTCTCGACATTAGTACCAATTATACGGTTTATTGTATAACAAAAATTGATTGATATTTGTGTTGAACTGATTATAACTTCATTACAAACTCTGACTCCAATTAATCATTAATTTAATGCTCTTTTATTCAAATAAATAATTTTAATTTTCAGTTTATTTTACAAAAATTATATTTATTTGAATAGAGTTTACATTTTTGTTTGTTTTTAGATGTGTTTCATTCGTTAATATGTGATATGTTTTTGAAGCAAAAGTCCAAATAATGTTTAAGTGATTTAATTTCAATATTTGTTTAACGAATAATAGTATTAATAACTAAAAGTGTTGAACACTTTATCAGACAATTGAACTACGAATTAGTGATAAGAGTTTGGGTTTTGCCACGAATTTAAACCATAAACAAAACCATTCAAACATTTTATTCAATTGAATCAAAATCAGCGAAATGTCAACTCATATGCAAAAAGTTCTTAATCCTCGCAATCGGACCACAAGTCTGGACATTGAACGGGAAAAGTGGCAAAACTCTCAGGTATTGACTAAATATCCAAACATCTCTTTACTCATTTAGACTGTTGGACATCCACTTGGATATCAGTTCTTCAGAGTTTATCTTTCAATTTATTTATGTTTGGTTTTTGATGTCATCAAATAATTGTCATTATTTTGTGTTTTGGTTAAACCCAATGTTTGGAATGTTATCCATCACTCACTCTGTCCACCATCTGCTCTGACACTTATGTCAGCCTATCTTTTGATGAAAATTTTTTCATTAAACCATTATTTGGTTTATTTTGCAATCAATTCAACGATCCTTTATTTGCATTGAAGGGCTTTAGGGTCTAAGTCTGTAAAGTGTTTTGCAATCAAAAGGAATAATAGTTTTGAGATTCTATATCAAAAATATCATCGAATGGTGAAATCAGAACTTACCTAGGTCATACCGAAAAAACAGCGAGGGTCTTTCAAAGTTTTGAAATGTCAAATATTTAAATCATTAATGGAAGCAAATAACACATTAATTCTCATTGAAGCATGCTCAATCGATTAGTGATAATTAAAACATTGTAAACTTGATATTTTATGAGAAAACTCGAAGAAACTGAAAAATTCTGATTTGAGGACTCGATAACATTTTCGGTGTCGAATCAAACCATTGGATTCCTTTTCGGATCTATTCATCAAATTAATAATTTAAAGTTTAAATTGGACTCTATTTTTCAGTTTTTGTGAGATTTTCAGTCCTTTTATGTGAAATAAGATTCAATTGATCGTCAATTTGACAGAATTACGCATTATTTCAATATATTCTAGGTTGCATTGATATAATTATTCATATATTGGTCCTCTACTTAATCGGTTGTCACTGCAATTGGTGTCAAATATTCCATCAATTAATCGATGAAATGAACGAAAAATAATTTTCAAATGATTTGACATTTTTTTCAATTAATGTATTTTCCTATCGATTAAGCCTTCAATTATTTGAACACAATTTTGATTTAATTAGACTTAATATAAGATAAGTTATTAGTGATT
>JAQFXL010001744.1:0-10657 GCA_034693445.1 Edwardzetes edwardsi
ATTTACAATTGTTTTGAGTATTTTCAAAAATAAGAGGACATAAACCAATTATTCTGGAATTTGTATGTTTGCAACATTTTAATATTGATTTATTTTATCAAATTTGAAAAATACACTTGATCAAATAATATTTATAAAGTTGATGAGTAAATCTTATTCAATATTCTACCCTGTCCAATATTTACATCGATCGAACATTAAAAGGACATCATTTGGTGATTTATTTTGGAAAAACGCCTTTATTATAATGATAGAGCATGTCATAACCATGCAAAGTTAAGCTAAGGTCAACTAAGTTTCTTTTTCGTCAATCCCAAGCAAATTGTAGACTATTTTGTGATTAATGAATAGTTTTAGTCATAAAATATTTATTACAAATAATTTTAAGTCATTTAAAATTTTTAATAACACTTCAGAAATGATTCATTTATTAATCGAAATGATGTACGTGATCTAAGTGATCTAGCACACCATTTCTTCCCCCTCACAATCCATTTTTGGTGCGAAAATATTCCAAACGATTGCAAATTTTTGATAAATTTATTTACAAATCAAAACCAATTCTATCATTTGACAGCGGAATTGCATTTTAATAATTTGAATACATATCGAATGACTTTAATCAAGATCAATTCAAATTCAATTTGTTTTCAAATTTGAATATTCTGTCAAATTTTAGATATTTTGCATAATCTTGCTATAAAACAAAGTTTGTGTGACATTAATTTACCAAACTTATGATTTTATAATTCAGTGATTCATGCTCATTTCAACCACTCAGGAATCATAAGAACAAATTTATTGATCTATTTGAATTTAAAATTTTAATATAATTAAATGAACAGCAGCTGTAACTGCAGTAGTGCCCGGATAAGTATCATGAAACCCCTGAAAGAGAGCAAACAAGCAAATCCTAATTTTCCTGTGTTATATACGGGAGTAGACTTTTCCTGTTTGATATTACCAAGTTATTTTTGTTTACTAAAGATTCCTAAGTAAAGAATAAACTAATATTTAATGTAAACTTGGATTCTATTCGAGTTTAATATTACATTCGATTGAAACAAAATCTTTTGAATTTCAGTCTTTCATGAAATTTATTCGACGGTTAAGAAAAAAATTCAATTTTTAGTAATAAAGTTATGAAAAGAGATATCTTATGAAACCTCGGAGTGGGTGTGGTTTGAAATTTTTGATTTAATCAAAGATGATTGAAGTGTTTATTTTTGGTCTTTTCAACCTGATCATTAATATGTAGAATCAACGACATGTTAACATGCATATAGAAGTAATAATCATCCAATAAATCCAAATTACAATTCAAACAATTGTATTAACAAAATGGCGGCTCAAAAATTGTCTTAAATTTCTTTACAGCGGATATAAGCTAGATAATTTTCAATATAAATGTATATCAATTGTCATCGCATTCTTAAAAATATGAACAGATTTCTCGTCAATTTGCAACTCTATTCAACTGCTATGAAGTATACCAGAGAACCACTATTTTTCTTGTGTGACAAATTGAGCATGAGCTCACTCAACATTTTTGATAGCAGTGCTTTCCAAACGGATTAATACTTATTTACTTGTTAACCGATAATGAAAAACATTATTCAGCTTTTGATCAATCAAAATTTAATTGATTCCATTATCACAAAAGCAGTGCTTAAATGCACTTGTGCCTTTTTTATTTAATTGAAATTTTCACATTAAGGCACGACATATAACCGGTTAAAAGTATTAAAAATAAAGATATTGATTCACTACTCTATTGCGGAATAAATGTGAAATGTCTGATGACTCACTATTTAATGACATATCTGGGTGATTTGTGTGGGCGGAGCTAAGAAATATCAAGAATTGACAATAGACTAGTTTTGTCTTTCAATTACAACATCTTAAATATTATGATTAAAGTCATTTAATCATTAATTTTATGAATGTGTCAAATATTTTCATTAATTTCAATAAAAATCAATTTTCATTCTAAAGACTATTGAAACTAAAAACAAAAATCTAACGACAATTTGAGTGACAATAAAACAGCTTCAATGCTAACAATGAAAGTTAGAATAAAATTCAACTTGTTACACTAATTCAAGTAGTTCTTTAGTATTGAGAAAAAGTCCTTTAATTTGGGATCAATTAATGCTTTTAAAAAATTTTGTATCAAAAGTCAACCAAATATTAAAAATGAGTGATATTTTTGGATCAATTAAAAAATCGAAGAAAATTAAAGGGAAAACCAAATTAATTCAAAGTAGTAGTGGAGGCGCTTAAACGTGGAGGAAAGGAGAGGCACAGAGTAAGGAAAAGTGCATAAATGCGTTGAATAGAAACTGATAGTCAGTTCCCAACGAATGTCACTCTCGTTAGAAATCAGTGTATGATTTCATAACATTAAGTAAATACGATATTCCGCTTCTGTTTAGTTGGTATTCGAGTCGAGGCATTTGAGTCATTTGAGTCGAGGTCATTTCAATTTAAATTTATTGACGAAGAAAAATGAGTGGTTTAGCAATGGTTTAACATAACTCTGATGTGAAACATGTAAACGAATTAATGCCTGAACTGTAACAACACTTTGACTTTCTATTGGACCCAAACCCCAAATCTCTCTCTACTCTCGACTTTTTCTTAGAGATATTTTTCTTCTTGTCGTTGGCTAATAAGCAGTAGTGCCCCGAAAAGGTGGACAGGCGGGTGAGGGTCTGCATTGTAAATAAATGGATAATGCATTCCTTATGTTGTGTTTAGTTGTCAAATGTCTGGTCGGCTTCGCTCCATACCAGTGCTTTACCATTAGTGCTACACCCAACAACCCAACACCCGGCTTTTTGTTGTCAAAACTATTAGTCCCTGTGCTCTGTATTGATTGGCCGAAGTCACTTTAAAAGTTGAAATTTCAGTTGAGAACACCTTTCCTTTTGATAGCTTATATCCATTAGAAGTTTCATAGCATTATTACCTGCGCTAAAGTATCCCTAAAATATTCACTCCTCTCACTATAATTTGCGCTCAAATTTAACCCCGATTTTCGACTATTGACTCAAAATTAATCATTTATTTATAGTTTTATACAAAAACTGATATCGGATTTCAATCCGGAATTTATTTCAATTCATTAATCGTTTGGATTTGAATTCAAATAATTGCAAACAAACACCAGATTTATGTCTAAACCACTGAATAAATGTTTTCACAAATCATTTTCAATATTATAAACATTGGATTCTTATTTCAACCGAAAATTACTTCTCGCGTCTGATTCACAGTTCATATTCACGGGAAGTGGTTCTCAATTAAAATTACTAATTGCAAGAATAGTTTTGTCAAACTTGTGGTCTTCTCATACAATGCATGAGAAGATTGTCTTTCCGGCACAACACTCTCTACTGGATAACATTGAAAACAGATAATTTTGAAGGAAAAGCAAAAAATGAAAGAACAGAAGAGAATGGTGTTTGGTATTTAATAATTGGAATGACTCACCTTTGATAGATTTGGTTCCATAGATAACTGTTCGTAAACATTTAAGGCAATTACTTGTGTCCAACAATAGAATAGAGTCAGCAAAAGGTGAAATAAATTTATTAATTTAATCATTTTCGACGGTTTGTCCAAATGTGAGGCACAGACACAGTATATATGTATTGATGAGAACTTATGTATAAAACCAATAGAGTAATGGTTGATAAAAGGCCACAATTCTTCCGAAATGTATATTTCTAGGTCTCAGTTGTGATGCGCCGACATATTATTGATTTTCCGACTAAAGTTTTAGACTCTCAGCACTACTGCATGACTTGTGCAGTGGACGCAATACTAGTACTACCAGTGCTCTGACGAATCCAGTTCTCTTCGCTATTCGCAATTCGCTCTTTTCGAACAACAATGGCTACCCTCCAGACGCCACCCTCCCCTCAGTTTTCGCTCCACAGACTCAGCACAAAAGAGCCAATGCTTTCCACTGTTTGCGGCCTCAATAACAAGTTTTATGGAGAGTCCGATCACTACCTGAACAGCGATCTCGTGGTTTGCAATCAAACAAATCGATTAAACTTTTTCGACAAAAATTAATTCGAGAAATAAAATCTTAAATTCAATTCAATTCTGGGCACAGAATTCAAATAAAGACTACCATTATTTGGATAATTGGTCTCACAGTTCAACCAAAACATACATCAATTTGTCTCTGAATGAAAATTTTTGTTGAGATCGCAAACAAACTGTTATTATCAACAAATCAACTATTTTTGTATAAGTTTTTTCCCAAAAAAGTTTAGATTTCGATATAAATAAACTTAAACCGAATGTTGGAATATAGAGGGGACCGGCTGTTAAGGCTTTTTTCGATCAAGGCTTATGTGTTTTAATGAAAAGCATTTGATTTCACTCATAACAACACATACTGTTCTCATATTCTGATGTCTTCTCCCAAAGACTAATTCATTTTGGATATTATCCAAAAACTACTCACAAAAAGCTATTTTTTGATGAAATAAATTTTTTTCAATGTTAATAAGGAAAATGAGGGATATTTTTCTGTCTCCCTCTTCATAACCAGTAATTGATTGCTTCTATTTTTGTTTGAAACACATTTTCAACAAATTTGACACAAAATTATAGCATTACTCCTATTAATCAAAATGGAAAGAAAGAAACAAAAAATGTGAACAAAAATAATAGAAATTGTTGTCTAACTAAATGTCAAACAAAACAGTTGATTGTCTCCCAAGTGATGAAAGCCTTCGATAATTATTTATTTCATAATTGAATTTTAAGTCAATTTAATTTTGAAAATCGCTGTCACTTCTGATTACTCGCAGTAATCAAAACAATAGCTTCGGAATTGTTTACAGCATTTAGTCATCAGATTCTTGTCTTTCATGTCTTTCAAACGACTTATTCTGATTGAAATGACATTTGAATTACACAATCCATTCCTCTTTCCATAATTAATGACAAATTTGTACAAATATGTGATATTCTCACACAAATGAGTGCCAAATATTTTCTAATGTGAACCGAATTTGGCGAAGAATATGAGTTCCACTCAAACAACATATTTCGTTATTTTGTTTTTTAGATCTTTTACCAGATATTTATGCGAATGTGATATCCAGGAAAACCCTATTCTCAGAATCAAATATCTTCATCAAATAGTGATAAAAATCAACGACAAGAATATTATTCTCTATTCTTTTGAAGACATTCTTTAAGTAACTTAAGAAATAAGTCAAGAATTAATGTCAGAAAAGATAAGAATAAATGAAAAATTTGTTTATTTTAAATAAAATGATTTCTTTTTATAAATAAGTTTTAATTAGAATTTAAAAATTATAATTAAAATAATGTTTGATTTCAAACGCAACGTCCGATTAATTAATAAAACAATAATTTAATTAAATTACAAAATGATATAAAATTAGAAGAGATTTGTCTTAAATTAGAAGAGATATTAATTTCATTGTTTTTTCATTAGAATTGTTTTATTTGTTATTTTGTTTGATAGGTCGCAGACTTAGGGTTCTGTGCAGATGAGGACGAGGAGGAAGAGGATGAGACCGACGATGAGACCGATGAACTGACGCTGGTTTGGGGTTTGCTGTAACTGCTAATTGATGAGCGCTGGTATGATGTGTTTGGGTTAAAATTAGAGGCAGCAGCCTGAAGTGAGCCAGTACCACTCGAATAGGACGGATACGATGAAGAACCCAATCCAGAGTACTGAGAACCAGTTCCCGATTGTGAACCACTTTGCCAAAGAGGGGCCGTATTAGATCCCGATCCAGTGTTGCCAGAGCCCCAGCTTGAAGGCGATCCAGAGAGACCGCTTGATCCGTATTGCTTGTAATTACTCCAGGCATCGGATGCAGAATTGGCATAATTTGGCAATACTACTGGTCTATTGAAAGAGGCTGACCCATAGAGGTTTTGATTTCCAAGCGCTGACGAGAGTCCAGTGGTTGGAAAGCTTGAACTGAATCCAAAGGGTGGCGGACGGAATGCATACGAATAACTGGATCCAGAAGTCAGATAAGGGGATGTTGTTTCACGCCTAAGGAATGACCCGATTTTGATGAGAAAAGGCTTTACACTTCAACTGGCCTTCAAAAGAGCCCTAATTTTAAAGGAAACGCTATTCACCTGTAAAACAGCGCATTCATCAGATTTCGGAGTCGACTCGTTAATGAAGAGCGTCGGCCTCCGACCACATTAGGCCTGAACAGTGACATAAGAGACTGTCCACTCATCTGCGACCACCACGAAGGCGATGATGATGCGCCCCACGAGCTCGAGACAGCAGGTGCTGCTGCAGCGACAGCAGCCTGTGCTGGTTGGAGCCAAGCGTATGGCATAACAGCCCCTATTTGACGCGGTTCGGGCTTCTCTGGTAATTTGTCTTCGATTTCATTGATGTTTGTGTTTATCTGCTGTGCGTCGGCCCTCGTCAGTGCCAATGAGGCCACCAGTAAGACACACACCTGTAAAGGGCAGTAACACACCGGTCAGACATTTGAAACATTTTCTGATTTTAGACATTATATGATAATAATTAATGTTTAAAAATCCAGTGCTTTAGTGCACAAATAGCTCAAACACTGCACTCCATATCCGTAAAACTCATTCACATAAACGTTAAAAAAAGAAGTGAACGAAAAAAAAGCCAAAAAAATTGGTCATTATTTAGAATTCACAGCACATCATGTCTTTGGAATTGAGGTCAATGTTGAAGCAGTTTTTGAACGCCGGTTCCGTTTCGCTGTAGTGCTTGTGTTGGTCGCATGTCATTCAAAAGGACATTCATTACATTACATAACGGAATAAACTTTTTTTAGTTTACACTACTTTTCAATACCAGTATTAGATAGCAGTTAAAAGTCCTATAATTGGGAACTTAACTGTTCTCCAAAACTAATTGCATAATGCGTTTAAGGTTAAGGTCGACAATAGAGTGGAGGCACACAACAAATGTTGGCCAAAATTATTAAATACTCAGAAATTGACGCATTTTTACTCATATTTTAGGCATTTTTCTGAATAATGAAACTGAATTACTCTCCGCTTCCATGCATTTGAATAAATGGATGAAATAATTCTGCAATTCTTGCGATCAAATTGTATTCCAAATGTAACACAACTTTTGACACTTTTTCTTATATACGAAGAATTTTTCGGATATTTCTCTCCAAAAGAGTTTTTTCATCTGAAAATCAAAACCTAGTGAATATTTTTTGATGACTTACTTGTTTCGGATGTAAATTCATTGCGATTTATGTAATCAATTAGAATATTAGATGCGATGAAAAAATGTTATGAAAATAAATATTAAATTAATTTTTACGACAGAAAAAAACTAATAAATAATTTGTTGCGACAATTATTGTAACAATTATTTTGTCTACTAATCAATCACTCGATTGAAATAATTTAGTTTTGAAAAAATATTTCTTCAATTAATCGGAGGACAAAACTTGAGGACAAAAAGTTGTGCACAGACTTCACTGTTGAGTCTAAAACCGTTTGTGTCTCACATAAGGAATGAGTGTTTGTTATATCGAAATATAGCACAACTTGTTGTCGATTATATAACTGTGTTTTGAAAAGTTTAAGCCTTAGTTAAAAAGTTCAAAAATAAGTTTACCTTCCGCAATACAGGTCTAATATATAAACTAGCAGCTTTGCCTACCCCCACTAGTTTTCCAGTCCCCCAATTTTGTGGGAGGGCTCACGAGAGCAGCCTCGCACTCGTTTATGGCAAACTGTTGCACAGGGGTCACGACGTCAGGTTGCAGAGCATACCGGAGCTGAAAATAATATGCTATACTAAGTAACTTATTCTGAATTCAAGTGTAACTTCAATAAACTTGTTATTATAATATTTAAGCGCTAAGTCTGTGCCCATAGCTCTTAAATTTATGCAATCATTGCTTTTTGCAAAATAGCGATACACTTCTCGACTTGCAATTAATGTAATTCAGATATGAATTAAATTCTCTGTTAAATCAATTAATTGACAAAACCATTGAATTTCTCGAATTCCAATTCATTCCTCATTAATATCAATAAAAACATTTTCTGGTCTTCTCTTCTGAAGAAGTATTTCAATATTTTTATGAATTTTAATTTAAATGTTCAGAACATTAAATTCTATTCAATAATTGTCGCCTGTTTTGAAGCACAGGTAGATTATTTGGTGCTACAATTATATTCAATGAAGGGCTAACTCCGGGGCTAAAAACCTGAGCTTTTAATATGAGGATAAACTGGTGGATAATTTTTTGTGAACGAAACAAGAAAATTGAGAAAATCGATGACTCATGACTTGAATTCTGAGCCCACACTTAAGGACAGCAATCATTCAATAAATTTGAAAATGTGTTTGAATTTAGTAGTGATTAACTAGCATTCAATACAACATTAAGTGAAGTGCTCTTGGCCATCAATTGTTTTTAAAGACCAGATTTTCATCCGATGTCTTCAATGATAACATATGTATTAAATGCTATTTAACTAAATGTTGAAATCCCGGTTCAAAACATATTAAAACAAAAATAACTTTAAGAACAGAATGAAGATTATTATAATTAAAAATATAAAGTTAGTTAAATGTCCACACTTCTTATTTTTCAAGAACAAAAAAATATATGCGTTTTTCAGTTTTTATTTGTTTTTGAATTAATTCAATAGATATTTAAAACATTTATTGAAACATTGTTTAAAAATTGGATTCAGCACTGAATATGCAGTGCAATCAACAGAATGCCCACTAATGTCTTGAAAATAATTTATATATCAATAAATCAGCATGGTTAATAATACTGTTTGAAAACTTAAGTAATTTTGAATTTCTAATACTAAACTGATTTGAATAACAATTTTCTGCAAATATTTGATAGAAATTCATGTTATGTTAAAATGGGTTTTGATTTTACAAAGAGTTTAACGACTGATTAAAAATAAAATTCTCCCCAAAAAACAATAACAAAACCCAAAGTTTCAAATAGTTTTCTATTAAATTCTTGGTTTGATTTTGATCTTAATTCTCATACATTTTTTGTAAATAATTTGAAAACATTTTCAAAATAAACACGATTTTAAAATTTAGTTTTGTTCTTGGTCACAAATATTTTAAAGCTCAACAATTTTAATTCAATAGAATCATTCAAAAGCATAAATAAAACCAAAATCGTCTGTTTTTATATAATTATTCAATTAAAAAATGTTTTAATATAAGACTTATATCTATTTAATGACACAAAATGTTTAGGCACTCGAATGACATGTTTTTTCAAAGAATAATTCAAAAATAAAAACAGAGAACAGGAATGCAATCGATTTTAAAAATAAAATCTTTTGACTCAAAACTGATGATTTGCTCGACTTTTGTTGGATTCGTATAAATATGTTTTGAAGATAATTGTTATAAAAATTGGTTCAAATGAGACGACAGATTGGGTATTGGCATCACTTTTTCATATGAAAATACCAACACTCCTGGCCCTCACACAGTGACCTCTAAAAGCAATGTGTGAATAAACATCACTTCTTAGCTACTCTTCGAGATGTATTGAAAAATCATCTGGCATTCCTAACACTGTTCTCTCTCTCTCTCTCTCTCTCTCTCTCTCTCTCTCTCTCTCTCTCTCTCTCTCTCCAAACTAGAAGTGATGTTCACTTCTGATCCATACAAACCCGTAAGCGTTTATACAGTTCCGGAATGTGAAGCCAATGCAAGAGCACAGCGTAAAGAGCACATACATACACATCACACACACACATCGCTCCGATAGTGAGGATATTTTACTAACAATACAATAAGAGGTAATTGATTGCGTCATTCATACAGAGTTTCAGACCTGAACTCATTTCTTCGGTACTGAGAGTCATAAGACTGAAGAGATCAACGATTAGTGGACCGCCTGTTTCGCCAGTATTTCCTATTTATTCGATATTTTATTTTAATAAATATTTTGTTGAATTCATTTGACAACTCGTGAATGTCTTCAACATTAAAGTTCATAAAATTAAATAAATTTAAAGGCATTCAAAATGAATGTCATCTCAATTACTAACTGTATTTCCCAAACAGTAATTCCCACACAAATAATATATAAATATTTAATTATTCATTTAAGTGGTGATCGTTTGAAATTTGCCGAAATTCCTAATCAAATCATTTATGTCCTCAAATCTCTTATTTATCTATTATTCCAGTTTTGAAAATGACTTCAATGAATATCAAGAGCATTTATAATAAAAACTTTAGGGAATCATTGAATTTATCCATTTTTCAATTAGTTTAATAGTTTTTCGGTGATATTTAGATTAATCACTGAATTAGTTGTGATTCAAAAATAGTTAATAAAAGCCGATAAAAACAAACAGACGAATAATTTTCTTATTTCTCAAAAAATAATTTTCAAATTCCTTTTATTTTGGCGAAAAATTTCATTCAAAAGAAGAAATAAATTTAAATTCAATGAATGTATTTTGAATCTACAGAAAAAAAATCAGAGATTTTTGAATTAATTAACATTTTATTGAATAGTAATGGTTTGTAATTATATAAAATTATAGTAATTCAATGCGCTATTAATTCAAAGGGTTTGTCATCGAGTTGTCTGTCCCCATTACGTTCCCATTACGT
>JAQFXL010001745.1:0-10653 GCA_034693445.1 Edwardzetes edwardsi
TAATTATAATAATTATTTAATTTTCAAATTTTTGTTTAAATTAGTTTAAAATCTTTTGTCAACAAATTATTAACTAATGAGTAATGACTAGAGTTTTATGAGACAAATGATCGCAAATATAATGACTATTCAAATGATTTGAATATTCGGTCAAAACATTAATGTATTTACAAAAGTTAGAGATTTTAACTCATTTAACATCGGATTCATTCATCACATACTCTATAACTGATATTTCCCACAAAAAGACGTCTTTCATACAAATCGGACGGATTTCGTTCCAATTGGTCGTTATGTTTGAACAAATGATGACCACATCCACCGCCGTCCGCACTCTCCTCCTCTTTAGTGTCTTCAATGACTGGATCGTCGATAATGGGAGAGGTTATGTCCATCGGCTGTACATCTGATAGAACCGAGTCTTGAGGGCCAGAGTGACTACAACTCGAATCAGATCTCATTTGTTGGTCAGTCGTTTGTTGCGAACCGATTCCAAGAAATCCGCGATTTTTTCGGGGAGAAGGAGTCCTACAAAGTCTTTCGCGAAGTGCCTGTTCTGAGAATTGTTGAAATGCTTCGCGATGTATAGGAGTAGCCACTGGAGTGGCCGGAAGTGATGAACGAAAGACTGCGCCCATTGGGAGTCCCGGCAAACAAATAGAGTTGAGGCCAAGAAATGCCTCCGAATGTAGTTTCTGTAAGTGTCGGAAACGCGATCCAAACATACTTGTGATGAATATTCCAGAACTACTGCGTCGGGTCTGATTCAACAGCATTTTGGTCGGAGTCATCTGAAATCCGATTGAATTCGGGGCCAATCGACGGCTTAACGATTGCGTCGAATATGGCATCTGATTCGATGACAAGTGCGAAGAATCGGCCGAAAATGAATTCATTCCCGAATTGGTGGGACGAATAAATCGGGGCGCAGTCTGTGAGTCATTCTCTGCCTCCATATCCACTTCCATATCAAGAAATTATTGAAATGTTTTGTTTGTTTTTTTCAAATGTTAAACCAATTTGAAGACAATTTTTGAATTCAATATAATTGAAAACTCGAAATAAAGGCAAAGATTACATAATTTGTTGCATTTTAATACTAATATTAATAGGTATTTGGTCTTTGGTTTGATTTAAATTAATTTAAAACCATTTAAACCAATAGTTTATTCAAACGATCGGATGATTTTGTTTTCAATTCATTGATGAATGTCGTCACCGACTGATAGCACTGACGGACAGCACTGCCATCTATTATCACTACAGTAATGCCTTCAACAGAATGTTTGACAAAATCTTCTTCACACAGAATTTAATGGTTTTGTTGAGGAATTTGGACTCAAATTTAATTAAAATTATATTAATTTTATTTTTCATTTAAGAAATAATTCAACAAAAAGATTAGAATCGCATAAAATATAAACAAAAATAATGGAAATTATCACAAATTGAGCAAAAATTAGATAAAAATCGAAATATGGTTTGAAAGACGAATTTGAGATCAACTGAATATAGAGCTTAGAAAATGAATGGACTCAACCATTTCAAAGCTATCAATAAGTGCTGCAAAGAAAGGATATAAACATTAAATTTGAAATTCAATCAAAGATGATGTGAGACCTCAATCACAACACTTATGATTACGAGTTGGACGTCATCTTCGATGCCAACAATTTTAGAGATTTGTTTGGTTTTTGCAATGAGAGCGCAGTTCACTATAATCGCGATGTAAACGATTGCGTTCATAATGTCTTCCCAAAGACCGATATCTCGAACTGAATGTCCACCGAATGGTCGCTGATATACAACACATATCTTGAAAGCATCGCTTCTTATCTCTATTATGTTATTAATGAGAGCACAGACAGCAGCCAATGGAAAGGTTGACGAGAATATCATAACATAACCGAATTGAATGATTAGTTCCAAGTAGTCATCGAAAGTACTTTCATATCGAAGCATATTTGCCTCCAATTCTCCCGAAGATATTTCATTGACTTTTTTTGAATTGACTTTCGATAACTTATAAGATTCGAAGAGTAAAGGAATTATCGCCTCTTTTATGTTACCAATCACTTGACGAGTGATCAGAAGAGCTGCCAATTGCTGGACAGACAGATCAGACAGATAACTATAAGTAAAAAAGAATCAAATGATGAAAATACTTCTCTAAGTTTGTCCATATCACCAATGTAAAATGCGATGTAAAACAGTGGTAAAAACGAATTCATGAATTGGAACTGAAAATTAAAAATGTATTAAATATATCATTCATCAGGAAAAAGTTGAATCCCTACCAGAATCAGTTTCTGAATCAGATTATTCTCGTGCTGTGCTTCCAATTTATAATTTTCTTAATAGGAATAGAAATTAAAAGGAGGGATTAATAAAAAAAGGAGTCAGGTCAAAATATGCCATGGAATTTGAAAATCATATTCTGGAATCAGTGTTTTAGTGATTCCTTATTATTAACTTTGCGTCCATCTAATCAAAAATGAAAAAGGTGAGATTCAAAGAAAAAAATACCTTTATTATTGAGCCAAACGGCGATATTATAATAGATTGCATCGAAAACGGAGACAAGAATGGCCAGGATAATTTTTGGGATATAACTGCTCCAAACGGGATAACCCATTTCGTTGATTAAGAAGTCGTCCCAATAAGTCTGCAAACGATTTGAAATTTAGTGAAATATGGATTCATTTTTGAAGGAATACCTGAAATCTGAAGATCGCAAACATAACTCCGAAAACAAAGACTAAACTGAATCCGATTATAGGAAACGAAACAAAATATTTAAATAGTTTTCTGTCGATTTCGATATTAATTATGTTTTGTTTTCGAAACAGTGGTCTAACAAAATGCTCATCTGTTCCAAAATGAGCCGAACTCCAGCTCTGGACGAGCTTCTCATTGGTATGTCTCCATTTCTGCAAGAATATTGTCGACCAAATAATGTTCAATACAGTGAACGACAAAACGGATAATTCGCTGAAAATACAGTTCTCTGTTCGGTAAATAGAGATGAAAATTCCCAAAAACGCGGGAAATATTAGAGCAAATGTATAAAAGCCTAGAAATGTGAAATAAATAGCAATTTTAAGCCCAAAATATTGGCAAATCTTATCGAGCGGTTGGAAGGAGAAGAATGCTGAAACCCATTCTGTGCGCAATACAGACAAATCAGATTCGTTGTGAAGAGGAAGGACTTGTTTAATAAGACTGAGTGAAATCAATTTTGCAATAATCGCATCGTTTTCGGCGAATTTCAAATGTTTTAATTCATTTTCTATTATTTGAGAATTAATTTCATTTGAATTATAGCGCAAACTATTGAGAAAATCGAGAATAAGACTCTGGCGCTGAAGACTTGTCAACTTCGGTGAGTCACCACTCAATTGATAGCCCAAATTCTTTGCGCCTTCCAAAAGATATTCCTCGTTAGCGGTTATATAAAATGCCTGTTCCTTATAATGAGAGTGAGGTTTGACTTCAACCGTCAGATTCGGTAGTTTTTCGCTCAGAATTTGAAGCAAAGAATCTATAATATGATATCCTTTTGGACTGATTATTAAGACCACATCAAACTCGAGGCGTTGTTGACTTCTTCTGTGCCAAATGAGGTGAGCGGTAGCCTCTTGAATATCTTGGGTTTGTTTCTCGAATATATTTCTGAGCTCAGCCTTAATTGAGTTCTTACGGGAAGCGAAACTTCGTTTTCTTAGCTCTGATTTTAAACTGTGCTCGTCTTCCAAATTCATAATTTAGTCGACACTTTTTGTTTTAGAAAACTCACGAATCATACAAAACATTTGGTTGAAAGCAGAGCACAGAATCGAAATATTAAAACAAGAATTGGATTTCATCCAAAACACTGTTTGAGTGACAAAATATGTTTGGGATTTGGGAATAAAATCGATTTTTGGCTAAAAGTGTTGCTAAACAACACTTCTATTTCTGTGTTTGACGTCTCGTATGAAAAATTGCAAAAAAAAGAATAAATTGCAACAAATTTAGCGATAATTAAATATTTAGTTTATTGTAAAATTCAATGGAATTAACCGTAAAAAGTGATACAAATATTTACAATGATTTCCAATACTATTGAGAATTGATTTTAAATTAATTTACGATTCAATTGATTGACGCAAAAATATTTACAGAAAACTGATTACTCGAAAAAAGTTCCAAATATATATATATATACTTATATTTATATCTATATATCTATATATATATATTGATGATAATTATTAATCGAAAAATATGCAATCGTTTAGAAATCAGATTAATTTAATGATTGGTTAGTGACGTCGTTCGCTATTGTGATACGACTTCCATGGCTTATGATTACTGTTGTGATCAGTCTTAAAATATCGATCGAAATCAGGTTTACTTTGAGGACCACTAAAAGAACCGTTAATTCTATGCTTTTCTGACGCAAGCTTTTGGAATGGATTATAAGATGAGTCATGAAATTTGTCTTTTTTATGGTTTGTCTTCACTTTCTTCGTCTGTAATATAGAATAATTGAAAATAATTTTCAAGTCAGATACACATCACATACCTTTCCCCTATCGAACTCATCGTCGTAGTCGTCATGCGATTCATTGATAGTTCGTTTCTCTTCATTGAAAGAGACCTCGAGATTAGAGGGCCCGCCGTTCCATGAATTCACTGTTAAAATCATAAAAATTAAGAAATAGATTACAACACCAAAAGTTATATACCTTTATCACCGAAACCTCGATTATTCTTCAGAAGTTCACTCACGGTTTCATTATTATTATGGTTGACCTGATTTTTCTGCGATTCATTCACAATGTCTTCGTCTAAATATATCTTTTTAGACAAATCGGGAACGTTTTGATTCCATTGTCGGACATAAGGATCTGAAAGATATTATTTTATAGTAATTTTTCTCAAATGACTTTCGAGTTATTCAATACCTGACTTATTATTAGAGTCAGAATTTCGCTCTCTTTCGACCGTTTCTTTGGTTCTCTCAACCCATTGAAGTCGACTGTCATCTGACTCGGAATCGCTGTCAGAGCGGTCTCTCCTTTTATGCTTTTGTTTTTTCAACTTTTTCTTCTTCTTTTTGTGTTTAATCTTAATCGCAATCCTCTCCTCTTTAGTCTCTGATTCACTGGATCTGTATTTTCTCTTTTCATGTTTATGAGCACTACCTGTGCTCTCATCGCTTTGAACACTTTTGGAATGACTTCTATCTCTTTCTTTACTCCTTCTTTTCTCATCCCTTTGACTGTCGTTCGAACTTCTGTGAGAACTGATACTCTTTCGATCGAAATGGTCGGCCCTCTCATTACCGTTCGTCAAATGGTTTTCTTTAAGCTTCGGTTCTACGGATTCAATACCAAAGTTGAGGACTGGATTGGTCTCAAAGTCCAAACCATTCTTTGGCAACGAATTTCGTGTGAACTCACTTCTATTTGAATGACTTTGAAGCTCAGAAACATCATTAGAACGGTTGGAAACACCAGTTTTAGGCTCAATATATGATTCATCCGACAGCTGATAGACTCTATTTTGAGGTATTTTCTCTTTTGTACTCAAGACTTGTGGGGCGTTCCCATTGGCAGTACTCAAACATCTATTCTGTTTATTTTTATGCTTATGTTTTGAATGTTTCCCATTGCAGTCGGGCTTACAATCGGAGACATTCCATTCAGTGGTAGAGTTGATGCTATTTGTGCTTGAATTAGATGCTATTGAGGGCGATCTGAGGGCAGTCTCGACGACGTGCCACGAACTGGTAGTCGCCTTCACTTTCAATGTGATCGGAGCCAAAGACACACAATTCGCTTCTGAGGTATGATTTGTGAGGCTTTGCTGAATATTTAGGTTAATTTTGGGTTTAGGGCTGGGAATGGATTCATTACAACTGGTTTTAACTTTAGGCAAAACATTTTCGACTTTCGGACAAATCTTTTGGCTTTGATTTGAATTCATTTCATTCGACGAAAGTTTACTATTGTTTAGGTTTTTATCACAGTTTGAGTTAAGACTTCCATTCAATGGATTGGTGTTTTTGGGAGAGTCGTCATCGGATGAATCGCTAGCGTAAGGCACTAAACCTTTTTTCAGATTATTGTTTTGTTTTCGTTCAGAGTTTTGCGTTTGTTTTATGGCATCCGATTGAGTGCTTTTCACAGTTGTCTTCAACCCATCGTTTCCTGAACCGGCTTTTCGTATGGTTTGAGTCGCAGTGAACTCAACACTAACTGAACCGAAATTATTGAGCTTTTGGTTACGAATCAATTCAGGACTCGATATATTCGATAACAGAACCCCATTCGGAGTGGTTTGAGAGATAAAATTCTGAAAATAACCACAAATTAATGATAACATAATAATGAATAAAAGATACCTTAAAGGGAGTGGGTCTGTGAAAGTCTGTGTCAATGCGAACATAGAAAAGAACATATGCCTGTCCCTGATTCAGTGCACTGTTCTGATTAGTTTGTATGACTCGGGAGTCGTCCATCAAATACCAGCTGTTGTTTGAATTTCGAACGTAACAAAAATAATGACCGGAATTACATGTCGGCCCCAAATGAACTAAAACTGAGTTGAGTTTATAGAGAATGGGCGCACCCTTTCATAACCAACAGAATAGTTAAAATCAAGTGATGGAGAGTCAAGAGAATTACCTTTTCTGACATATATGGCCTGAGATCAAGTCTTTCGGGATAACTGATAGGTTTAGTGATTTTTCCGCCAAACATTCGGTTGTAATCAAAGCGTTTGAATTGAAAAGTGGCGACATTTGGGGCTTTGAAAACTGTGAACTGCTTTTTGGCCAAAACCTTGCGTTTACATCGCGTGCACTTATAGGACTCCTCGTGCTGAAGGATCTCTGGCGCCACAAACTTATCCAATGCCTTCTCAAGACTATTGACATTCTGCCCAAAAACAAACCAAATATTAAAAGCATTCAATTTATGGAATATTTTGGTTTACTTTGACGTCAAGCATGAAATCCATGAAATAGTCATAAGTATTGCTCTTCGCTTTGCACTGAAGACAAATCACTTGACTTCTGTGATATCCGCCGAATATCTGGTTTATAGCAGTCGTCTCTTTACTTAAAGGGTCGAGTTTTTGGCTTTGGGTGTCGTTACTGCTGAGACATGACTTCCACATATTGTCGATAACATATCGGAGGAATTCGTGGGCGTCTTCTTGTCGGCCGAAAGTGAAATGTTTGGCAATAGATTTGATTCGTCGGCAAATACTTATCGGTTTGATGGCATCCCCGCAATGGCTACGAATCTGTTTGATGTGTCGCCACATTTCGCAAACCATACAAAACAAATTCGAATTATTGCCTGAAATCAAGTCCAAGACATTTAGTGAAAAACTGAAGAAAATAATACAAAAAGACTTACATTTATTGTAATTGTGGTCATTTGAGAGCAATAAATAGTTGACTAAAGGCGGGCAATAAGTTAGGCATTGGAGGACACTATTGAGAAAACATGTGTTCCCCAAATTTGTGAGACCGGAGCCAATCGGACGGTTCTTAACATTCATCGACAATAATTAGTTGAGAATTGAATCTTAAGGTAATGACAAATACCTCTTTCCATTCGAGAAGTACTCTCTCGGGTGGAAACAACACGTGTTTGGGAACCGGTATTCCGTCGGTGTTCTCACTGCTGTTACCGTTCACTAAATTATTGACATTTGGACTCATTTTGTTTTGACCGTTCATTTTGATCACTAAATCCTTGCAATTATTATTAGTATTGAAACTAAATTTGTTATCATTTGTCAAAACATTATATTTCGTTTGAAGGCTTTTTGTTGACATTAAGTCATTGTCTTCTTCGACATTCTTGAACTCCACGTGAGATAATAGTATTGAAGAACGAGAGCCACCACTTATCTGATTCAATTGATTTTAGACATGTCTTTCATTCAATTGAATATTTAAATGCATTAAATACCTGACTATTGAGGGAATTAAACGAATTTTCTTCAATCAAAGAACTCATTTTAATAGACATTGCATTGAGTTTTGGATCAAAATATATGATTTGAGACAATAAATAGTAGAACACAAGTCTTGGGATCCAATGGTAATGAGAGACAAATCAAATCATTGGAAACATTTTTTGTTAAATCAATGAAAAGATAAACGGCTGGAAAGCACTTAAATCTCACGTCTTATTTGAAGCACTCATTCATTGCTAACAATAGTCTCTCTTATAATCAAAAGATTGGCTAAAATATCGATATATACGAAGAATTCATCAAAACTTATAGAAATAAATTTAAATTCAATTAAATTAAGTTTATTAACAAAATATAAACCATTTGAGGGACAAAATGGCTCTTCAGTTGACTCTATAAAAGACGCCGAACACGAGTTGTCGTAAACACTGACTGATGACTAACAGCGCCCTCTCAGAGCACAGCCATTATTTACAAACTTTTCAAATCTTCACTTTCCTATCATTTCCACAATTAATGTAAATTTTCAACAATTAGCACATTTTGTATCAAATTATAACAATATTAGATGAGATTTTGCATTTCTTTCATGAACTGGTCGTAGGCGTCATCTTTTGTGGGGGCGTTCAGACCAGAGTTCTGACTACTGTTAGTATACTTCTTGAACTCTGAATCGAATCCTAAGAAACGATATTTTGATTGAAACAAAAACTAAATTCAAGACATAAGTCATAAAAATACCTGATCTTTGATTTGGTTTTTTGGTGCCCTTCTCTTCACGTTTGACCCGAAGTGCGACGGGTGTGAATCGGGTCGCGTCTGCGGAAAGATTTCGCAATTGTGGCTTCGCTTCAATGGTTGCCCTATCGGTGACAAAATGAGTTTTCTTATCACTACTTTTAGAAGAAGTCGATATTGGGTTCGATGGAGGAAAGGATGTCATCGCTGGCACTACTGAACGCATTGGTGGCATCATTGGTCGCGGCCCTAACAAGCGATGTGGGGGAAGCCCAGGTCTCATTGCATTTGGCATCATTCCTGGTCGTCCAACAATCATTCCTGGAACATTTGAGGGCTGTCCTGAAGTACGAATATTCGAAGGGGGAGGAACCGCTCTGAACATCATCATTTGTGGAGGGGGTAGACCTGACGGCATTGCTTTAGGACGAATTGATGGCGGAGGAGGTAATGCACTATGGATTGACACTGAACTTGAACTTTGATGAGATGACAGAGTGGGTAATGATTGGATCGACTGAATCGTTTGAGGAAAGCCTTCTTTTGGAATATTCGCTGATTTTTCCATTAATTCAATTTCTTTCAAAAATTCGTTTACATCCGAATCCTTTTCAGTGGTTTCGTCACTAAATCTAATCTTTTTACTCTTTTCTCTTTCGTCTTCACTATCTTCGCCTTCAAAGTCTTCTTCGACGTCACTTAGAATGGGTGGCGGACCGGGAGGTACTCCAGGAGGGGTCTTATGCTTAAGTTGGGTCAAAGATTGGTTCGGTCTCTTCAAAATTGACTGCGGGGCCAATCCTTCTGATGAAAACATAGATAAATTTAAGCCACTGCTACCAGAGTTCAAATCCATTGGAGCAGACGGTAGAGGAATGTCATCGATGGTTACTTCTTGAGCCGATTTGACCGCTTCGTAGAATTTAATCATTTGATTTCGTTTGTGTTCGTAATCGGCTTCCATTCGTTTGAGTTCAATAAACCTCTGGTTATCCTCTTTATTCTGTTTGCAAACAAATTAATTAATGAATTGTATTAATAAATAATTGAATCAATTGTTTGACATTTAATCTTATGTCTGATGAAAATAAGGAAAGACATACATATAGTCTGCAGAGTCTATCCCACGTCTCTTTCATTTTCCTGCGCTTATCTTTGAGGACTTTTTCGTTGAGCGGAGGGGGAGTCGTAACGTTATACTCCATTTGATCCAATCTCTCTAAATCGGCGATTATCTGAAACGGATCTTTGCCTTTGAGGACAGCCGTTCGGACTAACAATCGCTGCTTTTTGTTCTGATCAGTTGAAAAAGCATTAATTGTTATAATTTAGAGACAATTAATAGTTGTGTTAAAACCTTTCTGAGTTCCCTTTTTCGGGCCTCCTTTCTGTGTTGATCCGTTGGATTCATATATTTGCCGCTTTTGGTTGTGTTTATCGACCGGCGGCCCATTTTCGCTATTTTTCTCCAAATTTAGTCCAAATAATAACTAAAAGCAATCAATTGTTTCGTTTAATTTGAAATCAGTTTAAAAATTGTTGTTTTGTTTACAATTGGTTTTCGCTATAAATATAAATGACGTTCACATCTATGAGTCATCCCTCAGATTCTTGGTTTGCATTGGACTTTACACATACAGTGGAAGCTCCGAATTGTTCAGCTCTCTAATGTTGATAGCTCCTTGGTGTTGATGATTTTCGAATATTTATTTGCTGGTTCGCCCATTCCTTTAATGTTAAAATAATTGGCTGTTGTTGACACTCTATGTTGTTGACTGGCAATAGGCCATAAACAACTCGGAGCTTCGACTGTATTTTTAAAGCAATTATTGTTCACCTGACCAATCTCAAATCAATTCTATTGCAGAATTCAAATTGTAACCATGATCAATTTTGGGTGAGTTCAATGTAATCTATATTTCGAGTAAATGGTTG
>JAQFXL010001746.1:0-10653 GCA_034693445.1 Edwardzetes edwardsi
GAGAAAAATAAGAGACTATTTCAGAGACTATTTGATTGATTTATAGGCACTTTTATAGAGACTTTTGATCATTGAATAGATTCTTATGAGCAGAGCATTGACAAATAGTCATTTATTCTTGGTTAAAAGTCTCGATTAAAGTCCCTAAAAATGAGTCAAATAATCTCTAAAATAGTCTTTTATTTTTCACTATTTCCTTATTTTTGGGGGTCTTTAGGAGGGGGAAAGACTAAAATAAGAGGTTTTAATTGTAATTAAATGGAATATATCTAAAAATAAATAATTAAGATAGAATTGTGTTGATTTCAAATAAAGTTTACACTTGACTGCCATTATAATGAAGACGATTGGTATAAAGAATCTGTTGATTATAGAGGAATGTTGATTAGAGTTGATAACAAGCGACTATTTTTAACATTAATGTCCATTAAATTGAATTTAGAATCTAGAAATTGTTTATTATAAAGGAAAGTTAATTATGAGACCAAGATTAGAGTCTCAAAGAAAACAAACACAAAACTGAATCAAAACTAAATTTATTTTAAAATTAAAAAAAACTAAAAATTAAACAAATATTGAATTGAATTGAAGTGAAAAACAATGCATTGAATGAAAAACTGAATGGAAGACAAAGTGATGATTGGGGCGGAAGTCCGGATATGTTGATTGTTGAGTTTGTGGGGCCCTCTGTGGGTTCAATTATATAGGGTATTGATTGTAATGGCAGTTGAGTGTAGCTCATAATTCTTAAAATGCGATGCAATCTTTTTAAATTAGAAACACAGTGAATATTTTTGATCCTTACTCAATTACTTTTTCACTCCACTAACCGAAGGATTGGAGTATATGAATTCATCAATTAAACCCCACCAACCAACCAACCAACCCACCCCATCCCCCTGGATTTTCGAAATTTCTTGAAAATTTCAACAATGAAAAGGCGGATTTTCAAGAAAATTACAACATTTCAACAATGATATAATTCAATAGAGAATAAAGCTTATTATTGAATCCAATGGGATGCCCATGTTATTCAATGGAAAATATTGCTTATCATTGAATCCAATGAGAGGCCTATGTTATTCGATGGAAAATAGTGCTAATCATTGAATTCGATGGAAAGCCCATGTTGTTCAATGGAAATTAATCATATCATTGTATCCAATGGAATTCATGTTATTCGATGGAAAATAGTGCTAATCATTGAATTCAATGGAAGGCCCATGTTGTTCAATGGAAAATAATCATATCATTGGATCCAATAGAGAGATTCTCAACCGGAAGAAGAGTCAGATTCTTTTGTTCGTCATAATATTGATTGATTGAAATCAAATTATATTGTTTTTAAACGAGTTTGAGGTCCTCAAGTGAAGTTACAGTGACCAACTTCCAACTTAGATGTTTCAATCATATTTAAATGTTTTATATCTGATAAAATTTTCTAATAAGGTTTTCTTTTGATTCTTCAAGTTTTGATCTCTTAATACATAGAGGGTTAATGGAGTTCTATTAGATTGACTTCAATCCGTATTTGTATTAATTTTAAAGTACTTAACAAGTTCTTAATTGAAAATATAAAGTAATTTTTTATATGACAAATCATAATCGGCTCCAAATTGGATCTCATTTCATAGAAACACTTCATTGCTATTTAATTTCACATAATGAAATGATCTCATTGAAAGAAACGAGCACAAAAAATTAACGTCATAGAGGGAGTGATAACTTGATTAGCTTCAAAAGCAAAGCTCATTAGACTCAAAATTAGAATAAATTTTCTTTTAGATAGAACAATTTCAAGAATAATAACAAATTCATTTGAAATTGATTTCTATTTGTCGGCTCTGAATTTCTTCTGATTTTCATAATTCTCAAAATCTGAGACTAAAAACTAACTTGTTAGAAATTATTATAAATATCATTAATTTTCATCAAACGAAGGATTGAATGAGAATCAAATTCCATAAAATAATTCTCTTAGAAATCCATTTCTAAAGAGGACAATAGAAATGAAATCTTGAAAGAATTTCAATTTCTTTTCCTCAATTTCAGCCGTTATTTCTGAACTTAGAGTTAAATCAATTTAATTCAATTAAATCACATTTCAGAATCTATTGAAATATTTTTTTGAGATGAAAAAAATTCAAATTCCACCTAAAAATCAAATTTTCAAAACTAAAATCAAATTAACTTTTTCTGTTTTTCCGTTCGCTGAAAATTTAACTGGCATCATTTCAGATTCACTCAAGATCTTCGTTCGCACAGAATAATCGCATCATTTGATTTTGAAAATAGAAGAAAATATTTTTCAACCTATACTAAATACAATCCCGATTTGAGTAACTTCAATATTGAAACTTCGTCTTAATCGATTCAAATTTTAAGTTCAATAATCCATTGAACATGCATTCAGTTTCAGTTTTCAGTTCGCCTTCACTTTTAAATTGCTTCCAAGTTCATTTATCTCTGAAGAAAACACTTCTTACAAAATATTATAATTTTTATTCAAATTCGAAGATTAATAATATCTTAGTAATTTATTTCTTTTCAAAAAAGTTTTTGAAAAAGTTTAACAGAAAGTAAATTAAAATAGTGAATTTTGATTTGAATATCTAATCTGTTATTCAGTTAATTTTTTATTATAGTTTGAAGTTATAGAATAATGAAAAATTTCGCATAATTTTAATTTTAATCAATCGAAAATATTAATATTTATTGATGAAATTTCATGAAAAGTGAGACCAAGGGTTTTTTAACGTCGGTTGCTATCATGTCAATTTTGAAAATACTCTTGAGTGACTTTAATGAGTTTTAATGAAAATGTTCGAAAAAGAGTCTTATATTTTTTCCTCTTCAAGTAATTGCACGACTTGATCATATTAAATTGATCAATACCATTTGATTCTTAGTTCTTGGTTGTTAAAACTTCTTGGTTGAATTTTGTGATTTTTCAAATGATAATTGGGTTTATAAACTAGATGATTCTTGAATATCTTTGAGAATATCTTTTTCAGCATCATTTCATTTCCTCCATTTTATCTGAAATAAATCACAAGCTCTCCTAAGAGTTACATTACCAAAGTTTTAAAAGCAATAATCGATATCATCAACTATCGAAAGATACTGCTTTCGAGCCATCAAACAATATATTTATATTACTCTGTATAATATTGCACTCCATATCGAATTGAGGTCTTTCTTGCTTCAACTGACCGTGAAAAATGTAAATTGCAAATATCCATTACATTTCAGCTTTTATTCTTTAAACTATCGACACATTGACACAGTATTGCGTTTCTTTCACGGCGGCGAGAAGTGTCTGACATTAACCACTTATTAGTCGCATTTGGCCGAAAAAACACTGTTGTATATAAGTGCGCGTTGTCTTTAGTAAAGCTTCGAGTCTTTGGCGTCTGGATTTACTGGGAAAAATTGTGATTACTTTATCAGTTATTTTACATTTTACCAATGATCTTAAAATAAGTGAAGTTTTTGAACGCGATTTCCACTGATTGAATGAAATTTGAATTCGATTCGAAAGATTAATAATAAGTTTTTACTTGCGGGTTATCTTCGGGACAGAGATTGAATGGAGAAAACTTTTGTCTGAAAAATTGCGTTTTCAGAAGCCACTAGTTTTACATTTGTCTCAAAGTTATTTGGTTTGATAAAAGACTTATCACAAAAATCATTCAGAAAATCCGATTATATAGAGAAACAGTTGAAACATAATAAAGGTACACTGACACTGTATGACTGAACACAAAGAATGAAATTCACAGAAAGTGCAAAAATCGGTTCAACTGTTGGACAAATTGACGATTAATATGATTTTGAGTCGTAAGAACTTGAAAAGCATTCCATTAAAAATTTGAAAAAGATTTTGATAGCATTTGGACTATTAGTCGGCTCTATTATGGTCTTCGGATTAGGTGGCTGTCACATCGTTGCTGATGACTATTCGTCTGATCATTCGAACGATTATTATTTGATTGATCCTTTTAATGTTTTTCAAACACAATGTCTTCCATTATGAACTCTCCTCTATAATGAACAAATTCTTCAAACCAACCCTATTCTGTATAGAAGCAATCAACTGTTAACCTATTTTTCAGATTGTCCTGGAGTTTATTCTTCTGATTATTTCTTGTTCTCTTTTTCCATATTTTTCAGCCTTTTCCTTCCAATCTTGCGTTATTTTGAACAGCGAATAGAATTTCAATCAATTCAAAATTTTTGGCCTATAACTGATACAAGTGTTTTAGTTTAGTAAATGCTTAATTCAAAAAAATATGTTTTTGATTCAATCCCTGAATTTTGCAATTAATTTACTTAACAGTCTGTTCTCGTGAATATAACGCTTACCTTTCAATGGAATATTGAATAATATTTTAATTTTTCAAAAGTCAAAGATTTGGTAGAAAATTTGGTAAACAAATATTAGAATCGCTCTGTGATCAACCGAAGTCAAGAATAACTTTATCGATTAAATAAAGTCCTATATGAATGAAGGAGTACCTAGATGATTAACTTTCTGTTCCTCTTATTGTTAGAGAATGCCAACCAACTCAAAAAATTCTTAGTTTTTTGAAAACTGAGCGACATGTCTGGTTTCTTGCATTTTACTAATTGAAAAAATTTCTTCCTTTCAACATTATTTTAACGAATACATTCATTTGATTATGGATGATATTAGCTCAAATCTTTGTTATTTTGCGCTTAAGATTTGTTGTGAAAAACTTTTGAAGATTTACTCAATCAAACATAAACCACAAAATTGATATTCATTTGGAGCAATTGATGGATTCGTAATACAAGAACACAATTAGTATCAATTTCATCTAACCTCGATCCGGTTTTTTAAATGACATTTGCTACAAAAGTCTTGGACGAAATATTTATCATGTTCAAATTGAATATCACCTTGAAAAAATCAAGAATAAGTTACTTGCACAAAATTTGGATAATTTCACTCGGAGTGGTGGGCGAAAGACAAGGTCCATTGACATTCCAGGTGGAAGTAATCGATAAATCATATTTTTTTTATTCACTGACAGTAATGTATAAAATAGTCGCTTATATTCAACATTTGTATCATCTCTATACCACTCAAATATACTAAAAATACAAAAACAAATACGGAAAACAGCACTAAAACTATTCCTCCATAGTCAAAAATAAATTTAATAAAAATTCAAAATAAAATTCGAAGAAAACTCAAAATTCACTCAAATCTTTAAGAGTGTAGAGTAACTGATTATTTACAATAAATAGCAGTATTCTATGTGAAATCTAAATATAATGGCATTTGAATTATGAACATTTTATTTGTTCATTTTCCAATACACTGCCATTATAGTCAACTTTCCTTTTAAATCAACAGATTCTCAAGTATAATCGTGATGATTATAACGGCATTAGAAGGTGATTCAGATGTGATCAAGACGTGATTAATATAATAAAGGTAATTATTATTTTTATACATTTTATCAGTAGAATAAAACTTCCAGGTTTCAAAGAGAGTGATTGTATTGATTTGTCTATAAGAGGGGCCAATAAACTCATGTGAAGTATTTGTATAAATATCATAGAAAATGCGATTAATAACGGCTCAGGACACTCCTTCTGCAAGGGCCAAACCATCGTTTTATTAAAAACACAAGGAAAGTTTGGAAAGGAAGTCAGTTTTAACGCGAAAAAGAGGCTGAATCGAAGTCAATATGTTGATAATCAGCTGATTTGTCTTCGGACACAACTCAACGGAAACGGTATCATGAGTGAACTGGAGTCCAGTTCAATGATTGTCAGGAAGTGCTTTAATTTGGAGATCTTCAATCTCAAGACATGTGAGCACAGAATCTGCTCTGATTGTGGTCTAGAAGTGATCGAAATAGTACTTTGTAACTCTTAGATCACCATAATCTTCACAAGAATAACAAGAAAAGCTGAGAAATATTGAGCGAACAAACAAAAAGCAGATCGCATTGAAGAAAGAAAAGCTGGCAGATTGAAAACTAGCTAGTTTATCAACGACTGTGCATTTATCTTTTCCAAATCGGGTGCTGTTAGTGCACCGGAATGACCGAGTGATGAGTCGGAAGCTTATGACGGATCAGCTGCTACTTCACGTCAAGAATTAATATGTAGAAGTGTTGGAGATCTAATTCACACTATTCTGTGCAGTGCAACAAATTGTGATAAACCATCCAGTGGTCTGATATATGAGATCGAAAATATTGCAGTCAATTTGAAAGCCAACTTTACGCTCACTTATCTCAACATTTGATTGATTCCACGAGAAATCTTACTGAATATTGAACTGAATATTTTTTAAAGGCGACAAACAGACGCTAAAAATATAACCAAATGGAAGTAGAGCACCCAATAAGAAAGCAAAGAGTATTTACTAGTATTTTGCTGCTTTAGTTTCGAAAATTTTTTTGTCTTTTCATTTGTCTAAAAGTTTTGATAAATTAGTTCACAGACATTCAAATAATGTATTCTTCTAATAAAGAAATGCTCCAAAGGTTGGAAGAATTCGGTCCTCAATTATTCGATTTGAGTGGTTCTCTTAGCCTTTGGATTGGAATCATTGGCACTTCACACCTTAGTTCAATCAAATCTATATTCGAATTAATTGAAAATAAGAGTTGTGACTAAAAATAAGATTAAGCGGAACATATATTAATCGAAGGTTTCGACAAAGTTGTCAACGATTTCAAAAAAAACTGAGACCATAGATTTAGTTTCGGATAACGAAAAAGTGGCTCAAATTGATGAAATCAAAAATTTGCTTTTTCTCAATAAAATTAGACTTTTTTGCCTTCAGAGGAATAAATGAGTTGTTCGATTGGCAGGTATTCAACAAATTTATTTATCTCTTTTTTGATCTTGAAATTTAATTTTTAAATTCAAAAGTGGAATAACTTAACTTGAAAGGCGTTTTTGAGGGTAAAAACCTTGTGTATTCCGAGCCCACTAGTGCCGAAAAGTCAATGGTTGCGGATATAATTCTTTATAATCAGCTTTTGGAGTACAAGAAGAAAGCGATCATTATTTTGCCTTTCATTTCTGCCCCTTATGAAAAAACGTTGTCTTTAAAACGAGCCTTTGAAGTCGCTGCTTTTGCCGGTATTATGTTTCCACGTGAAGGTCTATCCAGAGTTGATGTGCCCTGTTGTACCATGGGAAAGTCCAACAATTTGATAAAAAGGTAATTTTTAATCATTTTCTTAAAAATTTAGTTCAATTAGTTTATTCAATCTCTATGAAGACTCATTGAAGACGATAAACTCCAAGAAATCGGTTTGGAAGTTGTCGATGAACTCCATATGATTGGAAACTCGAATCGAGGCTTCATTTTGGAACTGCTGTTAACCACAGTGTTATACATGAAAAAGATCGATCACGAGATTCAAATCGTAGGAATGAGTGCCACTATTCCCAATCTGAACGAAATCGCCAGATGATTGGACGCAGCGGTTTATGTCACAATCTTCAAACCCGTTCCTCTCTATGAAAGAGCAGTCATTGATGACGTTCTATACAATTGTCCAGAAATGATTGAAAACAAACGTTCTAATATCAAAGACTATTGCATTGAAGGAACCGATGAAACAGAGGACTCAAATCTCATTTATTTAGCCATTAAGACACTTGTCGACGGATTCAGTGCTCTTATATTCTGTGCGACGAAAGCTCAGTGTGAGAAGTTGTGTCTCGATTTGGCAAAAACTATTTATGATTTTGGATCGTTTTAAAACCTCAAAATTAAACGACTGAAAATTAAGGTTAAAATACGTTTTGCACTGGATTTCAATGTCATAAGTGAAGTACTGCAACAGTTGGAGAAATGTATTGCAAATTTGGATCTTATGATCGAGAAGAGTTTGCATTTCGATGTGGCTTTTCATCACGCCGGCCTCTCAATAGATCAGCGTTCTATAATAGAGCAGGCTTTCTGCGATGGAATCGTTAAGATATTGTGCACGACGTCCACTCTGTCTGCAGGTGTGAATCTTCCCGCCCGTCTCGTTATCATCAGATCTCCGCTTGATTTCAGTGGTTCTGTTATGGACTCAATGGCTTATAGACAAATGATAGGACGCGCCGGTCGACAAGGGGTCGACACTCAAGGAGAGTCTATTCTGATGTGCACTGAAAAAACAGATTCGAAGCTGAAGAACTTCTTAATTAAGGTTTGAATCCAGTCAACAGTTGCCTATTGGGCGCCAATGCGATTAAAAGATACTCTTTATGCACTATATCTGAAAATTCCAATCATTTCTTTGACGGTATCAAAAAGGCTGTCCTTGAAATCATAGCCAACGGAACTGCACTTAATTATAATGACGTATCCGAGTATATGTCGAAAACATTTCTTGTCAATAAAGACTCAGAATTGATGACAAAAACTATAATCGATGACATCATTAATATTTGGTCGATGAGAAGCTTTTCCATTGTTTGACTGACACCGAAAGCCAACAGCAAAAAATAACACCGACCCAGTTCAGGAAAGCCGCGATCGCGTCGGGAAAATCGATAAAAGATAGCTCATTCATTCTGAGTGAACTGAACAAAGCAAAAAAAACCCTCTGCCTGTGCAATGATTTACATCTGTTATATGAGGTGATGCCAATTGATCTGAGAAATCAAATTAAGTTGATCAATTGGCAGCACTTTCTGATGGTTTATATTGAACCGGAATGGATGACGAAATGAAAAATGTGGGAAAACTGATCGGCGTTACGGAGAGTACAATTATGACTCAGATCAGTCATTATCGTGTTTTTGAAGAAGAAAAACTGCTCATTCATAAGTGCTTTTATGCTTCGCTGGCTCTCAATGATTTGACACATGAAACGCCCCTCTACGAGGTTTTCATCAAATTCTTTCGGGATAAAGGATGGCATCAATCACTACAAAAGAGCACCAGTAGTTTAGCTGGAATACTGACCACATTTTGCAACCGTCTTGGATTGCATTACCTCGAGAATCTCATCGAACAGATTCGGGGTCCTCTTTTTTGGTGTTAAAAAGAGCTCATGGATCTGATGCGTATCACAAGTCTAAGCGCAAGTGTTGCTCGAATTCTATATGACGCCAAATACTATACTGTCGCCTCACTGGCTAATGTCGAGATGTGCTCTGATATTGAACTCGTGCTCTTGAATTCCGGCCCTTTTGATGAAAATAAAGGGGTGGATTCTTCTGTGTTATAGGTACCAGGTCTCAGTAGAGCAATGTCTGTACGTGAAATGGCAAAATCTATCATCTCTGAGGTGAAGAATCTCGAAATCGAATTGGTTGACTTTAGTCAGGCACATTCATTGCCATCAGTTACTTCTAATTCTTGAAGTAAATTTATTCAAATTGCATTTGAAAGGCTTTTCAATGGTATCTATGCCGTCGGAAAGTCATAATTGAAATTGAATTCAATTTAATGAATGATTGTTATTAACGATTAATGATTTCAAAGAAAAATTTCAAAAAAATTAATGGAACAAATGTACGACACTTCGAATCACAATTTGCATATTCAATGTCGAAATTTCACAAATATTTTGTATTAATTTTTACATTTCAACTAATTTTATGGTAATTATTCAAATGATAAGTTGTTTCTCATCGACAATAACAGATTCATATATTTTAGAAATTCTGAGCTTTTGCTGTGAATTCTCTGTTCTTAAATATGATTCTCAAATAAAAACAAAAAAATTCAATTATCAAATTAATTAAGCGGAATCTTCCCTCAAATAGGACAAACTGTGGGACAAAAATTTAGTCCTGACAGAGTTCAGTCAAATAATAGCATTCTCTCATGATGTGATAGATCTCAGGCGGACAGTTGACAGGCATTTCCATTCGATGTCCACTTTGTAGTCGTTCGATGAGTTCTTGTGCTTGTTTCAAATATACATTCTATAACACATTTTGCCACTGATTTTCAAAATTATTGATTGAATTTAAAGATTACATAACTTTTGCTGAATATTTCGACCAAAAACCCAGAAAATGCCCTAAAATACCACTAATTTACAGCTCAGACCATCAAAAGTCGTCTAATAGTTATATAGTGTATAACCTCTCAAATAGTCATTTATAGGCACTAATAAAGTTCGGTAAAGTAGTCCTCAGGACATGATTCGGACGCAAACCGATTCTTAGAGTCAAGGTTTTAACCGATTAAATAGTCTCAAAGACTTTGTCAATACTATGCAAATGCTCTGCATTTATGAGTCCATAAATATTAAGGACTCAGAGTTTAAACGATTTAATCAAAACTGTAATCGAATTGAAAACATTTGAAACAAAATTTCGATGATTTTTGTTTTACTTAAGAATTGATTTGATTTTTGAAACAATTATTTGTTTTTGAATTCATTTCGAATTTCGGTTCAAATGATGGAAGAAATCAAAGATTTACATCAAATGAAGACTTTTGTGTCTTCTCTGCAAAAACATAAACAGTTGTTAACCGAAAAGTTGTCGAAACAAAAGATAAAAAACAATGATTTAAGAGAAAAATTGGAGCGAAAGAAGAGCCGAATGTCGGGTCAGATCGACGCCAGAAAACGTGTGACCGAAGAACTGATGCGACTTAAAGACCGGTCGAAGTCTAACGAACAGAATATCGCAAAAATCAAA
>JAQFXL010001747.1:0-10646 GCA_034693445.1 Edwardzetes edwardsi
GAGAGAGAGAGAGAGAGAGAGAGACTTCAATTAAAAACAGAGTTTCAAAATGTATTTCGATTACAAATTTGAATTTTATTTAACTTAAAATTTCATAAAATATTTTAATATTAATTGTATTAAATGTTTTGTATAATAAAATTATTTGACATTTCTTAAAATGAAACCATTATTTAGATCCTGGATTTTATCACTCATACGCATACCCATACGCACAGGTGTGTTGATAGTCTGCCTGTGCTTTACATCGGAGTGTTTTGGATGAGAATAAATAAAGCCTTTGAGTTAATTATGAGTTATATATGAAGGAATACCTCTTATATTTCAAATAGATTAGAGGGTCAGTCAGCACAGCACAGGTATGATTATATGCTAGTACAGTTTAACCAATACCTTGAAATTTAGACAAAAGCTATTTTGTTATCACTTCTAATGTTAGGACAGATTTCAATCTGTTTTCAGTTTTTTTTCAAATAAATATCATTTGTTTCAAACATTTGACTCTTTTTTCTAAGCATTCAAACTATTCTTGATTACAATTTTCACTATTATTTTCAAATACCCCGCAATTCATTCTTAAACGTTGGCAATGATCCCAAAAAGACATTAGCCTTTCCACAAATTTGTCATAACTTGAGGGTCAGCACAACTGAATGTATGGATAAGTTTTGGGTTAATTACAAAATGAAATTTCAAAACAATACCTAATTTTGAAATCATTCAAAATTAAAACCCATTATTAAAATATATCGTCTAATAAACACTGGATTAATAGCCGGGTGTTTAGGGGAAAGACATTGTCTATTGATTACGAGAAAAAGGTTTGAGTGAAATATCGTTTTCTTCACTTCACTAATGATTTCAATCAAAAGTCATTTAAAGTAAAACTCCATTGAATTGAGAAAAAATGTTTAATTTTGAGATGAGATCATTTTTCTCATTCACTGGCAGACAATAGCCTCCTTTCCCTGCCTACTCATTCAGAGGACATGTACCCAATATTGAAGGCCTGCCAACAATAAGTGTATTGACATTTGCGCCAAAAGAGCCGTTTATTTCACACAAAAAGCCTCAAAAAATATGTGAAAACATTTTGTTTCAAACAAAAAACTTGTCTTCAGTTTTGATTTCTGAATGCTTTTTATCGTGCGATCAATACCTGAGAAAAAAATAATTATCAGTGAAAAAGACAATTGATATTAGAGTTTGGCATTCAATCAATACTTGTGTTTATTTGTGTTGTGTTTTGAGTGTCAGTAACTCTTAGCTGTCTTTTCATGTCATTGAACTGTCAATCAGTTTTGAAAATTCATTTTCTATAAGATTTTTGCTCAAAATCACCCAAGATCAATTGTTTGCAGACAAGGACAGGGACAAGATGTTGGAGTAACTCTATTTTTTATATTGAATTAGCTAGTAATTTTTTTTTCTACTTTAAGATATCAAGCTTTTAATTTTTAATGTACTTTTCATTATCTAAAATTTTTTGCTCAAAATCTCCATGATTAATAGTTTCCAGAAGAATTTTGATCAGAGTTACAGACTGTAACTTAATAAGGCTTATAATTTGTGTTTTACATAAAAATGAACATGGTATCAATATTGGTGTCAAAAACGGCACATTTTTTAAATTGAACAAGTTAGTAACTTTCTTGCCTCTGGAAATTACCATACTTTTAATTTTGATAATTCATTGCTTGATTAGAAGTGAGTTTTTGAAATTCATTAACCGAAAATCTATTTTACACAAAGTCACCAAGATCAATTTGAAACAATTTTTTCAGTCACAGACTGTAACATAATAATAAATACAATCTCTTTTGGATATAAAATTGGGCATGGTAATGTATATTGGAAGAAAGTGAAAGCTGCCACTTTAATTTTTGGAAATCACCAAGCTTTGCAAAATACATAGCATGATTATTATCATTTTCTATGAGATTTTTGCTCGAAATCACCCAAGATCAATTGTTTCGAGACAAAGACAGGGACAAAATATTGGAGTTACTCTATTTTTTATATTGAATTAGCTAGTAATTTTCTTCTCCTTTAAGATATCAAGCTTTTAATTTTCAATGAACCTTTCATTTTCTAAAAATTTCGCTCAAAATCACCATGATGAATAGTTTTCAGAAGAATTTTTATTAGAGTTACAGACTGTAACTTAATAAAAATTATAAATTTTTTCATACATAAAAATGAACATGGTATCCATATTGATTACCGTTAAGGCCATTATCACATATGTACCATATGTTTTAAATTGAACAAGTTAATAACATTCTCGCCTCTTGAATTAACCAAATTTTTTGACAATTCATAGCTTAATTAGAAGTGAGTTTTGCAAATTCATTCACCAAAAATCTCTTTTGCACAAATTCACCAAGACCAATATGAAACAATATTTTCAGACACAGACTGTAACATAATAATAAATACAATCTCTTTTGCATATAAAATTGGGCATGGTAATGTTTATGGCAAAAAAAAGTGACAGTGCCTTCTTTTTTTATGGAAATTACCAAGCTTTGCAAAATACCAAGCATAATTAGTAGTTGAACACTAATGAAAAATTGCAAGACTAGTCTAATTCAGAAACTTTAAGCCTAAGGACAAAAGGGTTGACTCTTAAGAATGAAAATTACTGTAATTACTGTCTATTTTCTCACTCTCTTTCAAAATACTTAACGTTTAATAAAAGTAAAAACAATTTTCTCAAACATTTCTTATTTTTATTGAAGAAAACCAAGAATAATATCAAAATATTTTTATTACAAATCTGCTTATTAATTATCAAGATGAACTAGTTAACCGGCTTACAAGGAGAAACAGAGGAATAAAATCAATAATTTTTAGTTCATCCTAGTTCTTAAAATACACTACAGGATCACTGACTCAATACTTACCTGACTCAGCGATGCCCAAGGAGGGTATAGCCTAAATACTCCCTGAAGTCGGGCACCATGGCATCACTGATACTTACAAACAGTTAAAAAATGAACCTTCGGATTAGCTAGTTGAAATTCAAAAATGACAGAATAATCGGAATGAATGACCTGATTATGCAAATCATGTGATGAATAAAATTTGTTTAAACATTTGCATCGATTATAACATCAAATGTTTAAAAAATATTGAAATGAAGTGAAATATAATTTCATATCAAAAATCAGTTTAAAAACTGATTGAAACAGAAATTTATTTTTCTTATGAATAATAAACAGATTATTATCTTCTGATGTATTCATTGATTAGTATTTGATTTTAAATAGATTTTTAATGAATTTATTCCAATAATTTGTAGTTAAAAAACAGTGATTTGATTATGAATTTAGATAGAATAAAAAGTTTTGGCGTGAACTTGGCAATAAATTTTAATTAACATCCTTTGATGACAACAACTTACTAAAAAGTTGAATTTTCCCCGAAAATTGAACTTGGTGGAATCGGAATATTAATGAATTTTTCCTTGGAGTATTTTATTAAAGGTGATAATTAGTTGGTAACAAGATCATAATAAATAGCTTGAAAATTTGAAATTTTCTCGAGAATTTCAATACATTTACAAATTATATATAATTTAAAATTTAAGAAATAATCTTAAACAGCACCTAAAATATAAAGTCATCGTGGTAATAATCGAGCTCCATTTGAATCAGATTTTCTATTGTTTGCTAAAGAATAAAAAAATTGCAACTTATCTAATCTCTATCATATTTGTGTTTCTAAAAGTTTCCTGATACTCATATTCAAATTAAATTAACAGATGAATAAAAACGGGTGTCGACTGTAATAAGATTATGAAACTGCATTTGTTTCAACCCTACCTCAAAGAAAACACGGTCTTTGATTCGTTAACCATATTAACAATCAAGAATAAGCAAAATTTGATATCAATTCTAGAAGTATTCGTATTTGAAATTCACTCTACCTTGGTTGTTTTAATTATAAAAACCATATTTGCATTGAATTTCAATTAAATTCAGATATTATTCAGAATTAATTAAAACCCAGACTTTAAGCGATGGAAGTAATGGCGAAAATATTACTTTTGGTTCTTGTAATGAATCTCTTGCTTTCAACCGGACAACTCTCGATTGAGTCAAAACTTGGTAGATAATTTTTGGTGTGTTTCCTGATTATTTCGGCTAATTTTGTTGCTATATATTTCAGATACGAAGTCAATATTTCATAATAGATTTCAACGCTCAACAAAAGAGGAAATAGCCAAGGAGTTTCCAAATTTGAAGTCTTATCCACCGGTGAAATGTGTATCTCAAAAAAATATCGAGCGTAGACCACAAGATAGGCAAGTAGCATGCGATTGGGAAAGGAAGCTGTGTTGCAGTCGTGCGAAGAGGCAGGACTGCATTCACAACCTATGTTATGAAGGGGCCATACCTAACAAGGCATATAAAATGTTACAGAGCCAAGTTTGACCTTGGAATATTCTGAATGAATTTTTTATTAAAATAAAGATCAATTGAATTGTGTCTAGTTTGATTTTATAAAATGTAATTGTTATATGAGTTGCGAATTTCAAAATGTAATTAAAGTCGTTAAATAACGCCTTTGACGCTTTCCAGAATAACTTCAGCAAAATTCAGTGCGACACCAAGAATACATCAAACGTTTAGGTATTGTCATCATGAAGTGATGGTTTATTAGCCTTTTTTAACACTAGATATTTTGATGCTCTCTTCGTGATGATGATGCACTATTGATACGTTGCACAAAATAATTATTATGTTGTGGAACTGGAGGAATACATGTTGTTTCAACATTTCCTAATCTTTTGCTTTTCTTGAATTTACCAAGACATTTTTGATTGAAGTTAATTGTGCAAGCAAGAAAATACTGTCTTATTTGAAATATTTGAAATAGTTTCTTCAGAACTGGAAATGTATCATTGAATATTGCGAAGACCGAAAGGCCCAGCCACATTCCTAACAATCCACCTAAATTACATACTGATGATATGAAAGTTGTTCTAGGTAAGAATTTGATTGTTACATCAGGCATTTGATTATGATAAATTGTGACTTCAGTTTTAAATCCGTCATTTGACAAACTCGGATTATCTGTTTTATCAAGAATATAGTACCTAGATTCACAATCTGGTCTACATTTATTGAAACAATAATCAACTACCAATTTTTCTTCGAAGCCTGGGCATAATAATTTGCTAGATAACTGATAAGATTTGAATTGTTGAATAAATTGCTTTCTTATAAGAAAATCTGAAATGACAAATTTATTTTCATCACATTGTTCTATCATGGTTTTTTGATAGCATGACGATAAACAGTCTGATCTCATGTTGTTGAGAGCAAATTCATCATCTAGATCATAGTTTTCATCACAGTTGGTATCATATTCTGTAGGAAGTAGCTCGGTATTTATCTGAGAAAAAGTTAATATATGATTATGATGTGGAATCAATTGATATTTACTTCCAATGTCACATTGAGGCAAAGTATTTGGTGAGTGAAGTGACATGTAAATTTCTGTCTTGCTAGGAGGAAACATTTTAAATTTTGGTGCTATTTCAATATGTAAATAGTCCATGCTGACGCTGATATTTCTCCAGATGCTATTTATCGAACTGAAAAATGTGAAACACTTATCTGGTAAATCGTGACGGTCTTTGTGGCAAACGCTTTCAATTGGTGATTTATCCTCATGAAAACCACCACCGTAGATTGAAATATCAATTAAACTATCTTGTTCAGTTGAAATGCTCAAATTTTCAAGAATTTCATGCAAGCTTAGCCCATTCTTGCTAATTTTACGGATAAAATCATTATAGAAGTCTTCAGAATTTTTGGACATATTTTCATTTTTATCGTTAAAAGGCTCTTCATATAATTCGAGATATGCAAGGTAACTTTCAGCCAATTCTGGAAAATATTCGGCCGTCCTCTTCATAGATATTAAACTCCTCGAGCAAACAGTGACTCCCGGGATGGGCTCGTTTTCAAGCCTTTTCACACTAATCGACACAACAGTAGTTCCGCTCAAATATTCTTCAAATACATCATAGGATTGATATAAGAAACCACTCAAACAAATAACAGTTAAAACAAATTTACAAATATTTCTTTTAACACATTCCAAAGTTTCAGCCATTTTATACGAAAAACAACTCATCCAGATCAATGTAAGTTCTTCTTTGTATAAATTCATATCGTTACCAAGCAAAAATCACATTATCATATTCCACCCACAAATACAAATAATGAGATTTAAATTTAATATTTTTATTCCTGTTTTAATTTGCCTTCGTTGTTACACCTAGATCTTATATGGATTATTATCATTATCATCTGAATTAAATGTTTTAAATTATATTGTGCTTGTTTCAAATCGAAATATGTGATGGTTCATGATTGTTGTTCTAGGTACAATATTCCTTCCCATTTTCAAAAATCTAATATTGTTGAAACATATTGTAACCCAAACAACAACTTATTTGAAAATTCAATCCTTTTTAGCTTTTAAAAGTTCCTTGTTTTAATATAAATTTATATCCTAGCAAAAATCAATTTTTATTTATTATATTCCAAAACAAATACAAGCCCTGAAATTCAATTTACTTATTTGTATTTATGTTTTAATTCACCATTGTTGCAACACCTATACCTTATATTGATTATTATCATTATTCTATTGCAATTCAAATTTTAATAATGATTGTCTCAATATTTCTTGAATTTTATGTAGTAAATGATATTGTGCTAGTTCCAAAAAATCGAATTTATATAGTCACAACATTGATATGCTGCCGAAATAGGTGATTGCTCATTTTAGATGATCTAGATGGATTGTTCCTTCTCATTTCGAATAATCTAACATTGTTGAAGTGCAATGAACAGTTATTGAAAATAGCTGTGGAAAAAATTAGCTTTGTTCTTTGAAATAATTTTCGAAAAGTCGAAATAATATCATCAAAAATCGCCAAGATAGAAAGGCCCAACCACATACCTAATAATCCACCTAAACTACATACTAGTGATATAAATGTGGTTCTTGGTAAAAATTTAATGAGGATATCGGGCATTTGATTATGATAAAATACTAATCGGTGATTGATTCGTTAGATTTCTTTTTGATTGGAGAGTGTGTCCAGTCCATGATATGGTACCTAGATTCACAATCTGGTCTGCAAATTTTCAAGCACATATTACTGACTATTTCAATTGATGCATTGCATTGTTGTCCTGGTCTGTTGATTGAATACCAATCAAATTTCTCGATTAGTTTGCTCATGATAGGATAACTGATAGGATAACTATATCTGAAGAATTGTTCTAGGTCACATATTTCATTCAAATTTTTTTGATAGCATGATTGAAAACATTCTGATCTCATACTATTGAAACCTAAATCATCTAAATTATAATTTTGATCGCAATTTGTATCATAGCCTTTAGGCAATAGCTGGGTGTAAACTTGTGAGTAGGTGACGTTGTTGACTTATTTTATAACGGCCCCCATAATTACATTGTGGCAAATTGTTTGGTTTAAAAAACATTCAAATGAAGGGAAATATAATTTCATATCAAAAATCAGTTTAAAAACTGATTGAAACAGAAATTTATTTTTCTTATGAATAATAAACAGATTATTATCTTTTGATGTATTCATTGATTAGTATTTGATTTTAAATAGATTTTTAATGAATATATTCCAATAATTTGTAGTTAAAAAACAGTGATTTGATTATGAATTTTGATAGAATAAAAAGTTTTTGCATTAACTTGGCAATAAATTTTGATTACAGTAAAATCGATTAGTTTATCCTAAATCTCATTATATAAATCCTGTGACGTATGGGATCTTCGAACAATCGTCAAGGGATTCATATAATGAGATTTAGGATAATCTAATCGATTTTACTGTAACATCCTTTGCTGACAACAACTTACTAAAAAGTGGAATTTTCCCCGAAAGTTGAACTTGGTGGAATCGGAATATGGATGAAATTCTTCATTGGTGATATTTTACTAAGGGTGATAATTAGTTGGTAACAAGATCATAATAAATAGCTTGAAACTTTGAAATTTTCTCGAGAATTTCAATACATTTACAAATTATATATAATTTAAATGTCTTTCCAATCAAAAAATTTATGAAATAATCTTAAACAGTACCTAAAATATAAAGTCATCGTGGTAATAATCGAGCTCCATTTGAATCAGATTTTCTATTGTTTGCTAAAGAATAAAAAAATTGCAACTTATCTAATCTCTATCATATTTGTGTTTCTAAAAGTTTCCTGATACTCATATTCAAATTAAATTAACAGATGAATAAAAACGGGTGTCGACTGTAATAAGATTATGAAACTGCATTTGATTCAACCCTACATCATAGAAAACACCATCATTAATTCGTTAACTGTGTTAACAATCAAGAATAAGTGAAATTAGAAATCAATTCTAAAGGCATTTGTATTTGGAAAACGTGAAATTCACTCTACCTTGGTTGTTCCAATTATAAAAACCATATTCGCATTTAATTTCAATTAAATTCAGATATCATTTATAATTAATTAAAACCCAGACTTTAAGCGATGGAAGTAATGGCGAAAATATTACTTTTGATTCTTGTAATGAATTTCTTGCTTTCAACCGGACAACTCTCGATTGAGTCAAAACTTGGTAGATAATTTTTGGTGTGTTTCCTGATTATTTCGGCTAATTTTGTTGCTATATATTTCAGATACGAAGTCAATATTTCATAATAGATTTCAACGCTCAACAAAAGAGGAAATAGCCAAGGAGTTTCCAAATCTGAAGTCTTATCCACCAATGAAATGTAAATCTCAAAAAAATATCGAGTACAGTCCACTAAATAAGCAGATGCCTTGCGATCGGGAATGGAAGTTGTGTTGCAGTCGTGAGAAGAGGCAAAACTGCATTCACAACCTATGCTATGACGGGTCCTTACCTAACAAAGTACGTAAAATGTTACAGAGCCAAAATTGATCTTGGAATATTCTGAATGAATTTTTTATTAGAATAAAGATTAATTGAATTGTGTCTAGTTTGATTTTATAAAATGTAATTATTATATGAATTGCAAATTTCAAAATGTAATGAAAGTCGTTAAATAACGCCTTTGACGCTTTCCAGAATGACTTCAGCAAAATTCAGTGCGACACCAAGAATACATCAAACGTTTAGGTATTGACTTCATGAAGTGATGGTTTATTAGCCTTTTTTAACACTAGATATTTTGATGCTCTCTTTGTGATGATGATGCACTATTGATACCTTGAACAAAGTAATTATTATGTTGTGGAACTGGAGGATTACATGTTGTTTCATCATTTCCTGGTCTTTTTTTGAATTTACCGAGACAGTTTTGATAGAAAATAATTGTGCAAGCAGAAAAATACTGTCTGGTTTGAAACAGTTTCTTCAGAATTGGAAATGTATCATTGAATATTGCAAAGACCGAAAGGCCCAACCACATTCCTAACAATCCACCTAAATTACATACTAATGATATGAATGTGGTTCTAGGTAAGAATTTGATTATTACATCAGGCATTTGATTATGATAAATTGTGACTTCAGTTTTAAATCCGTCATTTGACAAAATAGGGTTATCTGTTTTATCAACAATATAGTACCTAGATTCACAATCTGGTCTACATTTATTGAAACAATGATCATTGATCAATTTTTCTTCGATACCCGGGCAATATAATTCGCGGGATAACTGATAAGATTTAAATTGTTGAATAAATTGCTTTCTTATAAGAAAATCTGAAATGACGAATTTATCTTCATCACATTGTTCCATCATGTTTTTTTGATAGCAAGACGATAAACAATCTAATCTCATGTTGTTGAGAGCAAATTCATCATCTAGATTATAGTTTTTATCACAGTTTGTATCATATCCTGTAGGAAGTAGCTCGGTATTTATCTGAGAAAAAGTTAATATACGATTATGATGTGGAATCAATTGATATTTACTTCCAATGTCACATTGAGGCAAAGTATTTGGTGAATGAAGTGTCAAATAAATGTCTGTTATGCTAGGAAAAAACATTCTGAATGATGGTGCTATTTCAATATGTAAATAGTCCATGCTGACGCTGACATTTCTCCAGATGCTATTTATCGAACTGAAAAAAGTAAAACACTTATCTGGTAAATCATGACGGTCATTGTTGCAAACGCTTTCAATCGGTGATTCATCCGTATAAAAATTCCTACCAACGTGGAATGAGACACCAATAAAACTATCTCGTTTAGTTGAAATGCTCAAATTTTCAAGAATTTCATGTAAGCTTAGCGGTGCCAAGCTAATATTACGAATAAAATCATCATAGAAGTCTTCAAATCTTCTAGACAGATTTTTATTTTTATCGTTAAAATGCTCTTCATATAATTCGAGATATGCATGGTAACTTTCATTCAATTCCGGAAAATATTCGGCCGTCTTCTTCATAGATATTAAACTCCCCAAACAAACAGTGACTCCAGGGATGGGCTCGTTTTCGAACCTTTTCAAACTCATCGACACAACAGTAGTTCCGCTCAAATATTCTTCAAATACATCATAGGATTGATATAAGAAACCACTCAAACAAATAACAGTTAAAACAAATTTACAAATATTTCTTTTAA
>JAQFXL010001748.1:0-10642 GCA_034693445.1 Edwardzetes edwardsi
TAACATACAGTTATAGTCTTGTTATTCTACAGAAAAAATTTAGATATAAGCTGCATAAAAACTCAGTAATGCTCAAGGCGGGGGTACAGCCCAAATATCCCCTGATTTTTAGGCTCGCGATAGCCCACAGTTTTTTTTAAACATTGCCCCCCCCCCTCCCGTGCCGAGTGAAGCGAGGCCAAAAAATTTTGGAAATATAGGTAACTTTTTGGTAGAAAAATGTTCTGTCACTACCCCCTTCCCTTAAGCCAAAGATTTCCTTATACATTAGTCTATAGACAGATACTAAGTCTGTGGAGGTTTTTTTTAAAAAAAATTAGCAAAAAAAGGTCTTCAAAATTTTTTGGCTAGGCCCCACTTCCCTCCTAAAATTTTTGGCTTACCCCTGAGGTCGGGTATCTCGGACATAACTGATAAAAACTGTAAATATCTTTCACGATCACAACAACTATCAATTATAGCTTTAAAGTGGGAATACACTGAAGTGCCACTATAATGAAGACGATTCGTTTAAACAATCTGTTGATTATAGAGGACATCATTAGAGGACATTATTTTTCTTTTAACCTTCATTTACAGATTTTTTATCCATTTTTGTGAGCAATTGAAAAATATATTTATATCACGTGTTTTCAATAACTAATTTTTTTTTTAGTTTTGTCAAATTTTATTGTTGATTTTAACGGAGTAGTTTTAGTACAGTTTTCTATTACAGTGGTCTAAAGATATTAGCGCTCATTATAGAGGAAACAAATGTTGACTGTAAGGGACTACTTTTAACATTAGTGTCTATCGAAGTGGATTTGGAATTTAGAAGTTGTTGTTTATAAAGGAAAATTAATTATATAGGGTGTTCATTATAGTGGTACTTTAGTGTATGTGCAAAACTGGTGAATCTGTTTTATAATTGATATATTTTTTGCGCAAATCGTATGGATTTTAAAGAATATAATATATTTGTGTCTATTGTTAAGTCTATTGTAATATCGCTTTAATGATAATAAATGGAAAATAATTTATTGTTTGGACGCAAATAAATAACAGAGAATTAGAAGAGAATTGATCTGAGAGTCTAAAAGAGGTGGATATAAACAAAATTAACGCGTTGTCGGTAACGAGCATTCAGTCAACTCGTAAATTGCAAGGGATTTGGTTCACAGCAGTGATTAAGGATTGATGACTGGCAACGGTTTGGGGCGCAGACCTATTATAATAGCTATGAGTTATAAAGCGTTAGCAGTTCTCTTGAGTACAATTGATCAGAAAAAAGGCCAAATAATGTTTTCTATTGGGTCTGTTAGACACCTGCGACACAACAGTCGAGTTACTCAGACTGAGTCTCAAATGATAGAGCGATTTATAATCCATTTTAATATAGTTGACACTTATTTACATCACAATATCTATCAATTCTTTGTACTTATATTCGACTCAAGTCTTGAATACAATAAAACTGTTATGCAGTTCGAAATATTCTGTATAGTTTACAAATTATATGGCTAACAATGTTTGCAATCGTTTCTTAATTTACATGTTATTATACTTCTTATTGCAGACGATTATAACTTAATGTTTAATGTAATGATAGGTTACAACTATTTTTTGACTATTTTATACCAAATATATTTTGATATGTTTTCAATCGATTCAATAATAAATGGAATCAATATTTCCATTCGTTTTGCAGTTTATTATTAATCTGATGACAATTTCAACTCTTCTCAAATCATCCATCAATTCATTGATCAATAAATCAATTGATTAATTGATGCGAAAATAATTTCTCAGAAAATATAAAGAATTGAAACAAAAAATTGATTTTTCGAAATATTCGAAATTGATTTGAATTAATGAACAATTCATAGACTATTGAAAACATTTTTAGTGAATTTTTAATCAATACTTGAGAAACCGTTTCTGTTTTTTTCAGACAATTCACTCATTGATTCGAGAGATTCAAACGTCAAAAATTCAACGATAATTATAATATGGTTCGTTTAAATATAAAATGTGACAAGGTTACAAACACTTTAAATATCGAATCACATTACAATACAAATTTCAATAACTCGTTCGTATACTTTGAATTAAAAGTCAATTGTCTAAGATCCATTGCTATTTTTCTATATAGGATTATGCTGTATTGTATTGTTGTATAGAAGCTTTGTATTTTTCCACCCCTGCTACTAGCACAATTCAAAAACTGTTGGATGAAGTGACTTAAGATACTCATTCGAAAAGTTGAGTGAATTAAAGAAAATGAATGAAATCATTAAATCGCATCAATTTATTATTTTCAGCAAGTGCATGAATAAAACTTGAAGGTGCATGCTAATGAATAGTCAAGTTAGATGAAAATCAAATAATGAGTATAATATTACTCATTACTCAATACTTTCCGTTTCTCATGTAATGATTAGTACATTTTAGTTATTGCAACGAATTATAACCTATAAGGAAAATAATTGATTCAAGTCTTATATAATCGAATCGTTTTATAATTCGTTTGAAGAACTGTTGGAAATGTATGTAAGGCTTACACTATTAGGCCTATATATATATAACTAGGTATAGCTATTCATAAAATAACCTGCGCATCTTTCCAAAACATTCGGGTTTATAATTATGAGCAGAAACTCTGTATTAATTAATTTGCTAGAATACCTTGGCAGAAAGTGCAAAATTTGAAGCGACTTTTTATCGATTCGAAGAATTCCGGGCAAATGAAAGTGAACTCTGATTTGAGTTGTTTTTAAGTGAATTGTCAATCTATGTTACAATAAGTTTGATACTTGGCAATTATTAATAGACACTAGAAATACCATGAGCACTTTGAATATTTTAATAACTTGAATCTAAATTAAAAGTATACTTAAAATTTTGAATTAATTTTTAAAATTTGATGCCTAAAAAAAGTTTTGATTTTTACATTTAAATATATGTTTTAATATTAATGATAATCTGTCATGGTCATGCATTTAATTATTTAAGTGATAAATATAGCATGTACAAATAAATATTTACATCTTAATGAAAATGTTGAGAATAAGCTGAGTGAAGACTAGACTTATTAGAGCTTACTTTTCCAGATCATTCTTATAAGGCTGGAAAAGAGGTTTCGTTGCAGTCATTTCGGGTGAATGTGTCGTTCGGTTCATTGATAGCGAAGTGTTTAATACTGTTTGTGGGGAACACCCGCGACAAACGCTAGAACTGCAACAGGAATTGCTACTCGAAATCGGGTCTATATTACGCGGGTGACTGACTGATGAAGGCATAAACGGTGATTGTGACACCGGTGCTGTCGGAGCTGTCGGCCTCATAACCATAAATGAAGAGTTTTGATAAGGAGCTGTACTCCGATTCCAATAGTTGGCCGGTTGTTGACCATAAGCCGCTGCAGTCGCCGCCGCAGCAAACATGTAAGCAGCGAAGTGTGGGTCAGCATAAGGCCAGGTCAGTGCCATTCTTTGTCTTTTATCTTTCATTCTTCTGTTTTGAAACCAAACCTTTTTTAAACAATAATTGTTTAATAAAATTGTTTGCAATTAGTTTGAAATTTTGGTTGAAAACAAAATTAATGAGAAAATATTTGAAACTTTACCTTGATAGTGCTTTCGGGTAGATTGAGAGCTGACGCCAATTCACATCTTCGCGGTCGAGAGACATAATTTTCGCGACAAAATTCTTTCTCCAGTTGTGTCAACTGTTCTCTTGTGAAAGCCGTGCGATACCTCCTAATAGCCATATCTTGATTTGATGCCACACTTGTCGGGTGGATAGCATTTGTCGAGTCGTCTACATATGCGTTAAATAAACATAATTATCAAAACTAAGAGAAATGCTTTACTAGTGTTAGAGAAACGCAATTATCACAAGTTTTGCATTACTTTAAAGTTTAAACAATTTTCCACTCAATTGAAAGCATTTAAGACTTCGTCAGTAAATCGAAAATTCGTGTTTTGCTCTTTAATATGCATTTATCTGCAAATATTTCAGTGCTTTCAGTAGTGTTTGGCAAATGGCACGAGTGCTAAGTGTGCCGTTTTTGCCGTTTCCGTAACTCATCATTGGAGTGATAAATATCCGACAATTCTTTAAGAGTAATGACTTGACTTGAGTTGAAAGAGTGCTCTCTTTCTCAATATATTGAATGTTTTCAAAAAAGTGACAGCAATTACTGAAGTGCCCGAAGCCAATAGTGCCCTGTTCAATACTATTGGCCACACTTTGAATCAAACTGTTTGACTCTCTTTAGTTATAATAAGGCCAACAATGACACCGACCACCCAAGTATTCAGGTGTGGTGTCCTTTGAGATGTTCCTAGAAACAAACATTACTCACTCCTAAACATCTTTAGCTCTTTTGAACACCTAATTGGATAAAAGATCTTTAGATCAGTCGAGAAGTTGTGTTCGATATTATTTACTCGATTACTAATTGGATGATACGCTTAAAAGCTATGCCTTTTCATACAATCCTTACAATTATAGCGATAATCACAACAAAGAAGTCTCACAGATCTTAAGCAAAAGGAATCACTTTTACACTTGATTTCAATTGACTCAAAATCTTCGATATCTCACAACTGAATCGTTTCTTAATACTAATAATCAGTCATTCATTCAGTAATTTAGTCGACGCCTTATCGCAAGACTTTGACAAAACAAAACCCCATTTAAAATGCAATTTTCAAATTGTATTCGCTGTCAAATATATCTAGGTATATTAGGTATCCTAATATTTAGAAAACTACATTTACTAGAGTTACTATAAAAAAAACTTGAAGCTTCAAATTATTGTAGCAAGATAAAATAGTAATCGAGAAATGATTAAATGAAGATACAGTGGCTAAAGAGTGCTATGACACTTTCCAGAATAACTTCAACCAAATTAGTTCAATTGGTTGAAGTTATTCTGAAAAGTGTCAAGGCACTCTTTAGCCACTATATAATACAAAATTACAAAATAGAATTTGAAACTACCTAAAGTTACCGCTATGGTTAGGATTATAGTAAGATTGTACTAGCCACTACCAGCAAGCAATATTGAGAGTGATCTGAATCGATTCAATGCATTTACATATTTTGAACACTCAATAAATGATTAAATTCTGGGGTCAAAGGAATTAATCGCTAAAAAGGTCTAAAAGACTTTTTTTTAACGCTCTGGTTATTAGTCAATGGTTTAACACTTCAATGAAAAATTAACTATAGATTAATGATATGAAAAATATGCAAAAACCCAATCGAAAAGCCATAGTTTTTTTGGCCGTTCATATCATTTATTATCAGAAATAACAGCATTTATTACCATTTCAAAAGAAGTTAATCGGAGAATGGTCATTTTCCACTGCATAATTGTCAAAATGTTTTGCAAGTTATCACCCTCTCTAAAGTATATGAGACACTAAAATTTACCATTTTGCATCTTCATCACTTTAAGACACAGATGTTGAAAATATTTTATAAAATAGCACCCAGATACATGTATATCTTTGGATATAAGTTATAAAATTTTTCTAATTGATATAATGATGAATGAATTTGAATATATTTGACGAGGATCAATTATTGATAATTATAGTGAGAGGTAGAAGAGAATCCCTGAATTGCAAAATTTTGACTGAAAATAGCGTTTTTCGAGTTTAAGTAGAAATAGTGATCAAAAGACTTACTTTTTTTGATTTTGTCTGAGTTGTGATGATTGAGATGTCGAATATCGTCACTAATTTTGCATTGAGTTTGCATTAGAGTTGAATCGTTTGACTTCTTCATAGCGTAGTTCTCGACTACTCTGAATGACTGCATTTGACTGTTATGTTAGAAGACTGACAACGAATCCGAATGGTATGACTACTGATCGAACAATTATATGACCTTAATTGCGGGTAAGCACCAAATGCTAAGTAAGATAAGTGCCATGAAAAGGGTTCTTAATGTGCACGTGTGGACTTCGATATCATAAAAGAGCGCAGGGGCTTCCCTCTTAACCAATCATATGGTGATGTGATGGTTAGAGTACACCCATTAGAGCACATCACTCCTTCCATTGGAGTTGGGATGGAATCGCATATATTGTCTGACATTAAAGCGAATGAATTGAATGATACTATTCTTCTTATGAGAGCTCTTTTCCAGTAATAAAGATCGAGAAGCGATACAACTATTATGTTAGACATCAGTGACGCTAATAATACTCATTTTCTTCCAGATAAGGCTCTCAGCCAAAGCGCACATCCATAGAATGGGCGCTCACACCTTTACAACTCTTTGTCAAGAGGTTTCCAGAACATTTTGAAACATTCATTGTCAAGCTCATTCATTGTGTTTTATTCAATACATAATATTCTATTGAGTTAAATATTGGCTCTTATTAACATGTTATTAGCTTGCTAGAATTATTGTTAGAATAAGTCGAACAAGTGATCAAATTGAATGAATAAATTTATTAGGATAAGGATAGTTGGCAAGTGGTGCGCCCAAGAGTCTGGACTCCCACTACTTAAGAACTCGTGAGTTGTCGGCATCAGACGGCACCATAAAATAAATTAGTAGACCAGAAGAGAGACCTGTATTATACGATAACAGCTAAATAAGAGCCATAGGAGGCAGTGGTAAAGCTATAGATGCAGTGCAACCAATATGTCATATATTTGAATATATCTCTACGAATGGTATTTTGAAGAACACATAACAACAAAGAGACGACAATTTCAGACAATTTCACATTTTATGACAAATGCTTTGATGTGAATGTGCTTTTGATTTTTACAACCCTTAGCACATCACACACAGGATTCGATGCCAGCACAGGCAGCGCAGGCAAAGTAGCGGCACTTCACCACTTGGACTATGATTGCAGGCATTATTCGTTTTAATTGTTATTATAGACAACATATAAGTGCATTCCTTCGTGTGTTTTAGCGATTGTACACAAACTACTCGTCAGTGCTCTTCATTGCATTATTAGTCGGCTTATAATGATTTTAGTATTTGTTATTTGTATGTTAGACAAGTCATGTCCCATCCAAAAGTCATTCCCTCTGTTCTACTCATTCGTCACTGAAATCCCTTTATTCTTATAAATTATATGGTTTGTGACTTGTGCTCAAATGTCGTGATGCCGGTGCCCACCAATGCCGGCTATCAAATCGATTTATTTTATGGCCACATATTCACAATTGATGTCTATCTCATTTCAATCCGACTCATCTCAACTTCATTGCAATAAAATATACATTTCAATGGTTTTGCTTATAATTTATATTTATATACGATTTGCATAAAAATAATATAGAATTGTATATAAATTGAATTCACATTAATTTTTCTCTCATTTCTGATGACTTTCGATTCAATTTATGTAAATCTTTGGACAGAAATAGATTTTAATCCTAAGATATTCTTCGGATTGTTTGACTAAAACCACTTCAATTCATAATTGGATTTGTTTTTAGTGTTTTAAGTAAATTATGGCAATTGGCTTATAATTTGGTTGTTATAAGAAATATGTGTAAAGCAAATCAAGATATCGATCAGATTTATGACAAATTCTTGATGTTTTGCAGCAATTATTGTATTAATGAACAAAGAATCGACGCTTTAGTCGTAATGCAAACTCCGACAGAACTAATCGTTAATTGGATTATAGGCTATAAAAAGCGAGAAATAAAACATTTATTTAATAAGTGAAACATTTGAGCGAATAATTTATACATTCAATGGTTGTGTGCTTTGGAGTTAAGCTCACAATAGCTTTGAACTCATATCAAATTCATGAATTTTCCAATATTATGATTGTGTAAGTGTGTAGCTATAAGTCGGCACAGAATTTACTGTGTTTGCAGAGATGCCTCCCTTTTTTGTATTGAAGTAATATCTTTAGATAAGTTGGAGCAGCTTTCGAGTCAATGGTATGAAGCCTCGCCACCCATAGAGAAGTGTGTAATATATTATAGCGCCAACAAGCTTTTGATGAGTCTATCAATCAAAAGGGCTTAACTTATAGGCTCTATACTCGACATTTACTCTCTTTATTGTGCTTTCCGTAGAATCGGTCCACTATTACGAAGTCAACTCTTGTTCAGGTGTTGACACAAAATGCACAGAATTCACTGCAAATCTGATTATTGTGTCGTATGTCTGTATGACTGTCCAAATCCTTGTGCAGTCAACAGTTGACTATTGCATGTAAGAGGGCCTGAATAGAGAGGAATGATAGGAACGTGTCTTCACTGACCAAATAACTATTGCATTACAAATAACTCACACATATTTCAGGATTATTTGAACTGACTTTCATTGGTTTGTCCTCAATCAGAGCTGAACGAGTGCTGTGCCATTCCTGTATCAGTTTTGTCAAATGGATTTGAATTGTGATTTTGTCATCTCTTTGACGCCACACTCGCAGTGATTAGTCGTCCAAAACACTGATACAGAGCTTAAATGGCATCAATCGCTCCCATCGTTTAGTTGTTCAACACTTAAATAAATAGATCCAAAGAAATAAAACTTCTTTTCATGTCTTCAAAGCTTTTTTTCGATTCAAATAAAACGACTCAACGACTCAATCAAAGCAACAAAATTACGAAACTTTATTATTCACTGAAATTAGATTAAGTTTAAGCAAAATAATCGTATTTTCATTAAATTGCTATCATTTTGAGTCAACTTTCATACTATACTTACACTTAATTTATTGCATTTTAGAGATAAATAAATTAAAATAATTGCTTTCCTATTAAAGAGATGTCAAGCATTCAATGGAAACACATTCAGACATCACATCAATGAAAAGACATTAATTTAATGTCAACTAAAGGGTTAACTCATGAAATGTGTTGACAGCCGTCACATCTCTTTTGTAATTTTCACGACTCTTTCCATACAATCAGTTCTTCAAAAAGACTAACAACTTATGATAAATCATTAATAATGATCACATTTTAACATTACAACTATAATTGGTTCTTGCTTATTTGCTAAAAATACAATAAAATATAGAACATAGAACAAATGTCAAGGTAATGTTTGGAATTGTTTATAATATATCGCTAATCCTTCCAATGGCTTCCATCCTCTATTAAAAGAATAATATGCACACAATTATAACAATATCTTGCAAATGACTTCTCATATGAGAAAGTTTTTCAAAAAATTACTTCTTTGAGTGTACTCTGATATAATCTTGGCAATGTATTTTATTTTTCTAATAGCGGATGGAAAGCCCGACGGAAAACATTTACTGCGATATATCTCCACATTATTTTTGTCAACAATTTTATATTCGAAAACTAAGCGCTCTTTAAGTATTTCTTTGTATAATCAGCTTCTAAATAGAGGATGCTCTTGTTCATTTATGATAACGGGATGGATGTGGTTCTAAAAATTGTTTCTCCGATACATAGAGACTCTATTACAGAGTCATGACTTTCTCATTAAATTATGTTTGTATTTAAGACAGAGTTTTTTGTTTTCATCAATAATACGTACCATAGAATCTTTGAAGTTTTTAGTCAGAGCTTAGAATCTATGTTTGCTGAGAATGAATGGAATTGACTAGAAGTCGAATATTGATTAGCTATCCATAAATAAATCAATTGCTGAGAACTCGCAATGAACTCAAGAAACGATTTAACGGAAAAACATATACTCTAAACACTATGGGAAGGATTACAACAAAAGATGGGATACTTTGTGTTAATATTTATGACATTTGGTTAACCGCATTCATATTGCTTTTCGGGTCAGTTATTGCCTTCAGGACCTCTCATATTCGCTTTGTAATTGTGGGTTCTGTCACTCTCTCACACGCGGACATCAATTGCCAAAAGTATTAGCACAGAATAATTCGCTGACATTTGGCTCTTTTGCATCAAAAGAGGAAAGCCCTCAAAGTGAGGGACCATTAAATGGCCTTTTGCTGAATAGCACCAGAATTAATGGGAATAAGGAGCGACTCATTTGACTTCAATTTAATCTTATAGACAGTTATATCACATGATTTTATCTCTTATTTGATATGAGGGGTGGCCACTTGGGCTCACCATGGTAATCCTGGAATTTTGCAAAATAAAACTTTAATTCGCGTGGCTTCAAAATCTAACTTACTAAGTAGTGGAACTAGTGCCTAGGCACTAAATACTCTATTACAGTAATTGTGATCATAAGTAATCAACTATTATAACATCATTGGAAAAACCTTTGAGAAACTTCAGGAATAACTCCTCGTAAACATACCAGCAATATTCACCCCTGTTATATATGCCGTTTTATATATACCACATTATTTTTCTTCCCTTAATAGTAGACTATTGTCAAAGATATGATCAAACAACTGATTCAATGGATATCCGAAGCAGTGGTGATGTAAACATCAATTTATGACAGAAAGGAGAGCAACAAAAACTGACTATTATTTTATGCAACTTTGCATTCAAAGAGCATTCGTTTTGCTTTATATTCGAAACAAATGACTCGAAGAACGCAACGAATTATATTTGAATTGTCCGACAATTTAAGTGCTGATAAAAACTGATTCAATTCATAATGTATTGCAGACTAAAGATAACAAATTTCAGAGCAATCACTGCTATTAATCACTTTTGCCTTATAATCAAAGAACGGCTCTTTCAGTAGA
>JAQFXL010001749.1:0-10642 GCA_034693445.1 Edwardzetes edwardsi
ACAAAACGTCAAACATGTGTTCAAACATTCAAAATATACGTCAAAAATGTGGAGACTTTGAACTTTAATCTAATAAATGGTTTAAACTACAGATTTTGTCTATTGAGGCAACAGGAAAGTGACAGGGTGACAATTTATACTTTTCTTAGTGATATTATTCAATTTTCACCCTGATTAGTTTCAATATACAAAGTCGAATATTTAATAAGTTTTTAGAACTTTATGTAATTTATGGTTAAATTAAAGTTCAATCAAATCATCTGTTGTTTGAAAACAATATTTTGTATTCATTTAAACTCCAAAAAAAACTTGTAATAACTTTCAGTGACTTTTTGTTGATTTGTCGTATTTTCAAATGTACTAGCAACAGTAGCAACAGTAGCAATAATAGTAACAAGTAGTTATGAGTTCTAAACGCCACAGATCTGACAAAAGTGAGAAACGACACAATTATTCTCATTCTTCGTCTTATAGTTCTTGGAAATCATCAAAGAATGATGAATACGAAGAATTACAAAGTGGTTCGTCTAATGAACAGACAAAACATGTCTTCAGTTATGAAAAACACAAATTTGTTTTGAATAAAATGTTTTTCATCGACAATGAAGTGCTTAGAGTCGGGACCAAAGAATACGACGAGTTTTGGACTTTTCTTCGCAAATATCAGTCGACTGAAGACAAAGCGATTCAAATGAAAAAACAAGAATATTATAACCAAAGTATTGAACGCAAATTAGCGGATCTCACCTTCAAAATACCCGACGAGTGGTCAGATGTGTCGGTGCTTTTGGCAAAAACCTCTTCCGTTAATGATTTGGACGATAGATATTACATTCGGAACAGTTTGTCCGCTCAAAGAGTTACCGAATTCAGAAATATTATTGTCCTTTATTTGGATTTTTTGGACAAACAAAAGAAGAAGGCGTTGGAACGGATGAAACGAATTCAAATGGATTTACCCATCTTTCAGTTCAAAGACCAGATTCTGGACACCATTCAAAGACATTCAGTGGTTCTGATCGCTGGCGACACAGGTTTGACACCATTTCATAGATTTTTTTTAAATATAGTCGAGTTTTGATCCGAAAGTGACCACAAAATAAGTTAGTCTTAACTGAGAGACGAATAAAAAATGAATCCATTAATTGCTAGTTCACTAGTTTTGCACAAATAGTTGATATCCTATTCATTTGAATAGGTTGTGGAAAGTCGACTCAAGTGCCCCAATATTTAATGAACGCCGGTTTTGAAAATATATGCTGTTCTCAGCCCAGACGTATTGCCTGTATTTCTCTTCGAAAGCGTGTGGCCTATGAGACACAGAATGAGTTCGGGACACAAATCGGTTATCAAATCAGATTCGAAAAAAGCAAATCAAAGCACACGAAAATGCTGTTCCTCACGGAAGGCCTTCTTCTGAGACAAGTATCAACTGATCCGATGCTTAAGAACTATAATGTGATAATTTTGGATGAAGTCCATGAAAGACATCTTTCCTGTGATTTTCTATTAGGAGTTATGAAGTGTTTGATTCATCAGCGAAAAGATGATCTCAAAGTCATTTTAATGTCGGCCACCATTAATGTCGAGCTTTTCAGTCAATACTTTGGTAACTGTCCGATAGTTAAAGTTCCCGGACGTCTCTATCCCATTGATGTCAAATATTTTCCGATTCCTAAAACAAAATTCAGTTCTGAGAAGAGTTCGCGAATCGATTGCAGCCCTTATTTAAGAATCATTCAAATGATTGACGACAAGTATGACTCTAAGGAAAGGGGAGATCTTCTCGTCTTTTTGAGCGGTTTATCTGAAATTAATTCTGTATCCGAACTATTGAAACAATATTCACAACAAACCCAAAAATGGATTATTCTTCACCTGCACAGCACTCTCTCGATTGCAGAACAGGATAAAGTGTTTGATATCGCGCCGGAAGGGGTTCGTAAATGTATACTATCGACAAATATCGCCGAAACTTCACTTACTATCGACGGAATCCGTTTTGTCTGTGATTCGGGAAAAGTCAAAGAAATGAGTTATGACTCCGACTGTCGAATGCAAAGACTCCAAGAATTTTGGATAAGTATAGCTTCTGCCGAACAACGCAAAGGTAGAGCCGGTCGTACAGGTCCTGGAGTTTGTTATCGATTATATTCTGATAACGATTTCAACGCATTTACAGCGCACACCACTCCTGAAATAAGACGCGTTCCGTTGCACTCATTGTTATTGTCTATGATATCAATGGGTTTACCCGATGCCCGAAAATTCCCATTTATAGAACCCCCAGCTCTTCAAAGTGTCGAAGAAGCGCTTCGAAGTCTCAAAGAACAGTCTGCTCTGAACAACAACGAAGAGTTGACACCAATGGGCAAAATGTTGGCCCGACTGCCGGTTGACATAACGATTGGCAAAATGCTTATTCTTAGTTCGGTGTTTGACTTAACGGAACCCATCCTTTCATTAGCGGCTGCTCTTAGCGTTCAGTCGCCGATCACTAATCAATCACTTCATGACAGGAGTGCCATCGATTCGCGTCGATCTCTGCAGTCGACAGACGGCGATCCGTTCACTCTTTTGAATGCATATAACAAATGGCTTGAAATCAAATCTATAGACGAAAATTCAAAGAAATGGTGCAAAAAGAGAGGTCTCGAAGAACAGCGCTTTTATGAAATGACTAAACTTCGTCAACAATTTAAGGATATTCTAAAAGAGTCCGGACTTCTCTACCAAAATGATAACACAACTCATATGTCAGGCTCTGACCGAATCAAAAGACACGGAGAGGTAAAGCTATTGAGGAAAATGAAGAGAGAGTTCGACAGAAAAGCTCCCAAAAGAAGAAAATTACTTAAAATTGATGACCAAAGAGATGACGAATCAGATGATAACCAAATGGATACTAAAGACATTGAGTTTAGATTATCTCACGACAGAAGACAAGTAGAGGTAAGAATCGATTTCACGCTTCAATTCTGCGCTAAAATATAGTCTCTGTATTAAAGAGAGAGAATCACCAAAACTCTGTTTTCAATACTAACGGATCCCTAATTTGGGGGTTTAAGAGCCTTGAAATTATTTTTGATATTTAAAATTGATTAGAGCAGGACAACTTTGAAATGATGAGTGGGTGATCCCCGTCCTTATTTACCAAAGCGTTACATTAAAAGCGTTTCTAATCGTTTGGTTTAGGCTTTGAGGGACGGCAGCAAACAGTATAGTCATCGCGACATAACTCTAATGAAGTTAATTCTATGCAATGGACTTCACCCTCAGTTAGCCGTCGCTGACGAACATAACTCATTCAAAACAGATTCCGATCAAATGTTTCACACAAAGGTATCAATGATTTCGCACTTTTTTAACCAAATTATCAACACTTCCATCGACTTATTGTCGGACGAAATGACAAAAGAATTGTTTTTCTGATAGAATTTTCATACGATTTACTTAATTTGTCTTTTGATTGAATTAAAGGACAAACCGTTTGCAGTGCTTCACCCAAACAGTATATTTGCATTGGAACCGGATCTGTTAAAAGTGAGTCACAGCGAAGAACAGATCAAAGGCTTTCACAGCTTCGGTCCGATAAGTAATAGCCACCAACTGATAGCTTACGTCTCATTATTGGAGACAACGAAACCCTATTTATGTAATTGCGTTCGTATACCAGCGGCTCATGTCTTGCTTCTGGTCTCCAACTCTATTGACACAAACTATGACTTTTCGAGGTTTGCAATCATTTCGTATTTAACTTCTATTTATCATTATTTGTCGCAAACAAACACTCTTTTTGTGATTTGCGACCAAAAAATATATTCCTTACTATTTATCAATAAACCCATTATAGACTTTTCCCCAAATTATTTATCGATAGAATCCTTTCTCTCCTTTTTCTTTGTCTGTTCCCAAATCCAAATCAATTTTATTTAGTTTTGCTTTCAATTTATTGCTTTTATATTATATTTGTAATACATTTTCATTTCATATAAAAATAGTACTCTGAGAGTAAAAATTCAAATCTTTCGCTCAACTCTTAACGCTAAAAATTCAAGTATGAAATTAGTAATTGATTTAACATGATTATAACCAGGAACATTCTTTATTCTTTGGCTTAGAATCTAAACTTCAGAATATTTATAATATAAAAAAATAGACAAAAGTCGAAACTATTGACTCCAGTCTTCAATACTAATGAGATGTAAAAATGCATTTTTAAGCACAAACTGAAAGTACATAAAATCGAATCGTTATCTCATTCTTTCAAACAAAACATAGGATTGTTTGCGACTCTTGGCTTGAATTGCAATTTCCCGAAAGTCAAAACTCACAAAAGTTCATATCTCAAGCACTACGAGTCCGTGATTTATGGCTTCAGTTACTGCATCGACTATTCAATGGTAAGCCTAAGACAAGCCTCTCATTGCTCTCTTGATTCCCCTCTTCTGACGTTTTTCTTACATAATGTGAGACATAATTTAGAAGTGATTTGTTTGTCTTATTTTGAATTATTGGTGAATCTTATCGTTGTTTCGCTTCAAATGCATTCTCTTTTTTGCAGACTGTTTTGAGAGCACCGATGAAGACAATACCCGATCCAATGCCAGGAGTCCTGAAGTGCATCAAATGCAGACTCAATTAGTGAAAGACATTCATAGCTTTATTCGCTTTGAAATCAAATTCTCTTTAAGACGACTCTTGAAGGCCGACACAAAACAATTATATGTCGGCAAAAGTGCACAACAATTGTCTTTAACTACAGATCTTAAGCGAAATCAACTGTTCAGTGATTGCGCGAAACAACACAACGAATATAGGGTTCATCCCATTAAAGGCGGACTTGAGATAAGAACATATCTCACTTACAACTGGTATTTTACTTCTCCATATTTATTCTGTTCTCTTCAAAACTTATTGATTTCTATTTTAATTGAATATAATTTTTGTTTTCAACTATTTATAAGTCTATCGACAAATGTAAGTCTTGAAACACTTAAGCATCTAAAGAAGACCTGGATGTGCGATATTTGTGGCAGAGAGTTGTCTTCGACGCCATTACAACAAATAAGACACAGAGAGAAATGTCAGCCAATAATAGGAAATGTTTCAGATGAAAGCAAAGTCGAGTCTCAAGACATGGATGAGTCGATGCCGTCGACGAGTGAAGCGTACGATCCGCTGAAAATTCCCTACTTTTGTGATGAGTGCCAACAAAAGTTGTTTCTGACTTCAACTCAAGTATTGAAACACAAACGAAGCCATCGGTTGAGTAGTTGTGAGACTAAACCTATCGTTGATTCTAATGAAAGTGAAAATCAAATTCTTATTAAAAGCGAATAAAAGAGTTTATAATTTAATTAAATAAATAGATTTCAATCAATATTTTGATTATTTATATATTAAATCAATGATTAAATTGTTAGTAAAGATAATACTTATGCCATATGTCTGTTCGAAGTTATTATATTCGTTGGTCAATGTGTTGAGCCTTTAAGCAATAGGATAGGAGGACGGGCTGATAACATTCAGGGAACAGTAGGTCCCGGGCGACCCATTCAACAGCAAAAGTTAACCCTAAGTTCGGTTCGTATTGTGAGGCAAATAATAGCAGTTATGCCTCACAAAAGCACTTGTGTTTTGCTTTACTGCAGAGCACAGACATACAAATAGTGACTGTGCTTCACATCTGTTAACTTTTATTAAGAGTAGAAATAGATTTTGAATCAAATCCCTACCGAAAAGCAATGAAAAAGTGAATTAACAGGTGGACAGACCGCTCAGTGCCTGTTTCTGATTTGTGCCCTTCATTGCGGTAATTCAATTGAGATCCGATTGTGAGCCCTGTAATCAAATCCGCTTTAGTGCTAATCCTGTTTTCTATCCACTACTCGCTCTTCAAAACAAACTTTTGTGGATCTGATGACAAACACAGAGAACAAAACAGCCTTTTATTGTTATTTACTGTTCGAGTGATTCGGTATTATCTAATCCTTTGCTTTGAATCAATTGTTTTCAATTTGTTTATAAACCTATAGTTTTAACTCAAATCCAATCATTTTTTGTTGTAATTCTCATTTGTGGCTAATTTTATCTGATTTTTCATCTCTTTTCCCATAAAAACTCATAAATAATGTATAATTTGACGAAAAGACTCAAAACAGAGTTAGATTTTAGAAGAGATGAGCGATCAATGATTAGAATGTTAGTAAATCGTGGGAAAGCCTACAGTCCATAGCGTATCGGATTGCCTTTGCATTCAATGATATTTTCAATGTTTTGCGATTGAATGCTGTGATTCACTTCACGCCAAATATTATTGTCATTTGAATATTTTAATCAATGGTTAGTCATTCATGAGTTGCTTACACTGTCTGTATAACCATTGAGTTAAGTATGGGTTCGAGAGAAGAAAATTCACGCATTCACGCAGTTATCACTAATAACTGTGAAGTTTTTCTACTCCTCTCCAGATTTTATATGAAATCCCAGCCAAGAGAAAAGCGATGATATGTTTGTTCGCATTACAAATCAAATGACACACTCTGTCGACTTCAACGACAATTCAATTTGTGATAAATACCAAACAAAACGCATCGAATCCTATGACAAATCTCTTCTCTATTTAGAGAAAGCATTGTTTTTCAAATTATTAGCTTCTCTTCATATCAAATAGTCAATTATTGTTACAAAACATACATGCTCATTAAAGAAATTGTTATTTTTTTAAAAAAGAGTGCTCAAAGGCATTTTTTATAGAGTTGGCAAAATTGTTTACCGGAGCAGTTTGCCAGGGATTGTAAATAATAATTCACATAATGCATCATGATCAATTACTGCATAATAAATGTGACCTTGTCTCGATTATTTAGGGCCTAAATTTTGAGCAATCAATAAAAGAAATCTCCGGCCAATAATTTGAATCAGTTGTTAAAGTTAGGCCTTAAATACATTTTGTGTTAAACTTTCTATTATGTTGTGTTAATTTATAATGTTTTCGATGTGGAGGAGGTTGTCTACGGCTGTCCAAACATTGATTCAATCGTTAAAAGTGTTATCTTTTCTTTTGTCGACTCAAATAAAACATTGGATACAAAACATCAGAATATTCTCTAAAGAAAAGACTTCAGAAGTAATTCTATTGTTGTGATCTGTACTTAACCAGTGCTGCGAATAGTAAGCCAACGATCTCCTGCACTATGGGTTTGATTGTGAGCCACTTGTCTTTCTCTAACCATTAGTTTACTTACTTATTGTCGATTCAATTCAATTAAATATTTCTTTTATTGCGTTCCAAACACTGGCACTGATAGTCACTCTGGGATTTGCGGACTTGTAGTCTAAGAGTTATCTAATAATTCTTCTTCAATGTCTGTTGTCGGAGCGCATGCACTGCCTGTGCTATCAGTGGGGAATGTAGTGATTTTACACCAAACTATTGGTCGTTCGGAGAACAGTTGTGTCACTTTGATTGGTTTGGTTCACGACGTGACAAATTATTAATGTGTGTCTCAGCAATGGTTTTCACTTGGGATGCGCTTCACTTATTCCTCTCTTTCTTCTTACTCTCCCCTCAATTGACAATAATCTGAATTCAACACAACTTTCTTATATCTGATTATTGCTATTATTTTCATCGAAAGAGAAGATGCGTTTAGTTTTTAAAGACCTATAATAATAGTCACCCAATCCTTAAGAGCCACTAATTTAAAGAGAAGAGTATTTAATGTTAAGTCAGAAGCCTTTCCTCTTATTTTCCTTTTTGTCGATTTCTATTTAAACTTTTTTAAATTTGAAAAATCACTGAATTTTTCCTCAAATTTGAGTATTTTATTCTTCATCCGAATAAATATTATCAGAAGAAGACTGGAATCAAAACTTTACACAACTTTTTAGTATAAAATTCTAATTTGTTTTAAAGGGCTCTCAACACAAATGTGTGAATCAATTGAATAAAGTGTTGGGATATCCAAACATTTTTGCCATTCATTTAAACGTTGAGTCAATTGAAGCGATGGAGTCTGCAATCAGTGCGGATTCATTGACGCCCGGCTTCAGCCCATCTGCGGTACGCTCTATGACAGGAGCTGCACAGATGTCACAGTATAGTAGTGCTCAATGTTCGCCCTATTCCAGCATATTTAATGTCTCATCAGTATTAGCCGAGCATTTAAATGCCACACGAGTTCAGGCGTTTGGACTGAGTCCTGTCAGTGCTGCTGCAGCGATGCTACACAACCGTATACCTGATCAGCATCACAATCAATGTTCACTTCTGTCACTACCACCAGAAAGTGTCTCCGCTCTCAATATTTGTTCCGACAGTTCGCTCAATGCTAACGTAATGTCAGCGATGAGTGACTTGAGCTCACCTGCACCCAGCACCGATGGCGACTCGTGTCACGCAGAGGACAGTATAGCTTCTGTTACGGAAGACAATAAGTTATTTACCCTAAAGAGAGTTATACACGGGTCTAATCATTACGGATCTAAAGCACTGGAATGTAATCCTTCGTTTGGAAAGGAACAAGAAAACAATTTAATGAATGGCAATAAAACCCGCTGCACCACCAACACTAAGAAGAACAGAATGGGAAAGACTGTATGTATAGTCCTTTAACTCAACCTAATAATTCAATTCATGTTTGTGAGAGACGACAGTAAAGTTAATTACTTGCGATCACTTCAAAGCATTTTTAGATTTTTGTTTGAATTGACGTTTATTTAGTGTTTTGTAAAACAATTGTCAATTGAACTCAATTTTCTACTAAAAGGTCGTTCGGCTGAATATAAACGCGAGGGAACGGCGACGTATGCATGACCTGAACGATGCTTTAGATGAACTGAGACAAGTCATACCTTACGCTCACTCGCCTTCAGTCAGGAAGTTATCAAAAATCGCAACTTTATTGTTGGCAAAGAACTATATTCTTATGCAGGTATTGTTTTATTCGTTAAATTGGGTCTAATTTTTATCAATTATTTCAACAATTTTGTTGAAATTAGTTATTAAAGATCAAAATGTGTGTTTTTGCAAGAGGCTTCATTTTTCTGTCTAATTGAATATGTTTTAGTAAATTATATTCAATTTGCAAGCTAAATTCAACAATGAATAGTTAAAATTCTGTGAGTATGGCCATTTGAGGCACGCAAACGATTCAATTTGAGGCAAACATTTTTGCAATCCTCACATAATTTGTAGTAATTATTTCATAGGGATTACAAACATTCAATTCTCATTTGAATATAACTATTTTGAATGGACTTAAAACAAACAATTTGATTGATTTCATTGAGTTTATCAGTTGTTTGCAATTTTAGTGTCTATTCGGACAATAATTTTTAGAAATCAAGCAATGAATTAATGTTTTGTCTCTCACTTAAAGGGTAATGCATTGGAAGAACTTAGAAGAATAATCGTTTACATGAATCAATCAGGTGTTCCATTGCCTCCAGGCATGGCAGCCACATGTGCCGCTGCAGCATCCCTGCCCTCATTACACGCACACTTCAGTCAAGAAATGCAAAACAATATACTGAACCTAAATCCAGAGAACGGAAGCCTACATTACAGCCCAGGTCCACAAAACACTACAACAAACCATAATAATGGGAATTCAATGACTGAATTGATGGAAAAGTCATCTAACAAACTGATGGCATCGACTGCATTAAACTGTTCCCAATATACAGAAAAAGTATGAAAAGAACATATTCTTGCGGTAAGTATTGAAAAAGTATTGAAAAAGTATTGAATTCATATTCAGATCAAAATTCTTGGCAAAAGTGTTGAAACTGTTTACTCTGGACCTCATATTTATAGCAATAAAATGAGTGAAAATATTTTTTCGTCTTTTAAATCAATATTCGATTAGATTTAAGAATTTTGTGGAAACGCTTTCAAAAGTAATGAAATATAAAGTTTTAGAAATATATTATATTTTTCAGAGATTGCATTCAATATTAAAGTGCTTTTATGGCTATGAAATCAATGTTTAAATGTTGTCTCTATTATTAAAAGTTAATCTAAAATCTAAATTACGAATTTGTGAAATGGAGTGCATGTAAACTGATAAGCGCACCGACACCACAATTTCAAAAAAGCCGAGCGCTCTCAGTATAGTCGTCGCCAAACACGACTCATAAAAATTTTTCAAAATTTCTTTCTTCCTATTTAACACTCTTCCTGTGCTGTTCATTGTGTGCCAGATATGTATTGATTAATCGCTTAATGTTGTGTCGAATTCAACTTTTTTCAAATATCTGCTAAATTTTCATCAAAAAATCGTTTGCGACTCAAAACTTATGATAAAAATGAGATGAATTGTTGTAACTTTGAAACTGTTTGAAAGTTATGATATTCTTACATGGTGCAATTTATCTCATTTTCATTGGCATTTTAGAAAGCATCTTAAATTTTCTAGTTTTTAAATTAATTAAGAGATTCTAACCTAAATTACTTGAACCTTGCGTAAATTATTGAGATGAATATAGGCAATAATGAGATGTGCTTCGATCGAGATGAGTTTGATAGGATCTGGGAGATGTATATTCTTATACATCCTTATACAGTCAAAACTCGTTATAACGAACCCGCTTAAGACGAATCTCCCGATAGAACGAACAAGCTGAAAGAAATGGT
>JAQFXL010001750.1:0-10637 GCA_034693445.1 Edwardzetes edwardsi
TCAGAGAGGGTTCAATTGAATATATAAACGTTATTTGTGTTTTGGCGCCAATAAAACGTTTGACAACAAAGTCGTCGGATTAACCAAAAGATTTTTGATTTGATTATTGATTTGTTGAATCATTCTTTGATTTCGCCGACAATGGATCCGATGAATACAAGCGGCGGATATTTTATGAGTCAATACGACCCCAACACTGGCAGTGGTTCGGGTGGAGGCGGTATTCCAATGAGAGGAACCGAACGCAAGAATATTGTGTCGGTTTCGTTGTCTCAAGTGATTCATTGGACGCGGAAAGACGACGGACTGGTTATCCACCGCCAGAAAGTACAGTCCATTGCCTGCATTGGACTCGTCCTCTCTGTTGAGGAGTTGACCACAAAAAACATTTACACAATCGATGACCAGTCGAGAGGAGCGCCAATAGAAGTCCAGTACTGGAAGAATGACGACTCTGAGTGTCCGTTACTTTCAATCAAATTATTGTTTAGTCTTTGAGTGCTTTTTGTAAAATTGTTTGTATTTATAGCGACGAACAGTCGATATGTGTGTCCACCCATTGTTATGGAGAATCAGTACATCCGAGTGATGGGTCAGCCCCGCTATGACGACAAAAAGCCATTCGTTGTGGCCTTTCGTATCGAAACGATCGCTGATCCGAATGAGATTTACATGCATTTCCTGGAAGTCATATCCGATTCACTGATTCTTCAGAGGCGTAAAATTGAAACCCTTTCCAACTCTGTTAACACCGGTTTCGCCAACAAATCGATTACGACTTCCAGTTCTCACAACGTGTCCAACACTAGACTTACGCAGGGATTCACTGAAATACAGAAGACTGTCCTCAATCTAATCAATCAAAAGAGCAATGAGTCGAGCGCTGGTATTAACCGACAAGAAATCATTTCATCGATTCCAGGCGTCAACGCAAAAGAGATCGGGAGAGCCATCGAATTTCTCTCAAATGAGGGCCATATCTTTAGTACCATAGATGAGGACACTTTCAGATCAACCGACGCTTAACTCTATAATTAATTCATTTAAATATGTAATCGAAAAAAATTCAATTTTCTAACAATTATTTCTAAATTCAAATATAAAACAAATTTATTGAATATTTTGTGTTTTTCTTGGAATTCAATTCAAAAAATTTGTGAATAATTTTGTGTCAAATAATGATTATTATTATTATAAGAAGTGATTAAGTGGTGTTTGCCGTCGATTCCAGTCTCATGTCATTGAAAATGATTTGAATTTCATTTAAGAATCAGTGAATTATTGCTTTTAATTAATTTATTCGAAGAAAAACTAAGAATAGATTAATAAATATGTAAAGTATTGAATGATTTTAAAAAAATAGACAAATCAATGAAATGTGACGATTGAATGAATAGAGAAGAGGTTTGACTGTATGTGCAATACTTGCAATCAATCGGAAGTTCACAAAAGTTTTTCGCTGAACATTGAGTTCCCTCTAAAAGAGTTCGCTATAAAAGCGTCCAAATTGTGTGAAATGAAAGTAATGTGCGATTCATTCAGTGATTGGCTAAAAATAGGGCTGATGTGAAGGCGTGCGCCACTCCGTCACTGTGCGGTTCGTTACGTCACAGCACATGCAATGGGCTCATGATATGCCTTCGACAGTGCATTGGGTCAGACACTGGTATTGCAGTATCGCATTGAACATAGCATTGCCAATGCATTGGTGAAAAAGTGAACCATTGTATGTATGTCTGGCTCCATATCACTCCATATCTATCAGTGCATCACTTGTCGGCTCAAATTCACATTTCTCTGACTTCTCTTCAAACGTGTTCTGACTTAACTTCAATTCAATTTCTTCTGTTATCCCAACAGTCCATTGAATCTGAAGATCAGTCCAACACAACACCTGAAGAATGGGAGTCAATAAGGTATTGAACACCACTTCTCCAATCGATTCAAATAGAATATGTATTCGTGTAATGTTAGGCCGATCTGCACAACCAATTGGACTGTAGTCCGCAACACGACTCTAGTGTTGTCGTCGATATGATGTCTGACTCGTGGTGTCCGACACCTAAACTGGTCACAGAAGGTATTTATTCCTTAATATTCTTTATTTTGTTATGAATTTTACACAAACTATGTCTTCGATTGTATACCAGAATATTCTTGCGCTCAGAATACTGTTAACTGACTTTTACTGCAATGAATTCATTAATTGACTGTTTATTTGATTAGAAATACTCACTAAACGATCATTTCATTTATTTTTGCTTAAATAATATCCGTACAAAAAATGTGAAGTTTTTCTTAGAACCCATTTTAGAATTGAATTGTGAACAACCGGTTTATTAGAGGTTCAATTAGAATGTGACCATAGTCACTTAGAATTTGACCACACCATACCATACCGGTTCACCACAACTCAATTTATGCTTTTCATTAATGAATCGTTGAATTTCGAGTAAAACTTTGGCCGTAATTCAAAGATTACAACCAATTCTTGAGTAGAAGTTCTGCTATGACTTGCATTTGATATAAATGTAAATATAATTTATTGCGATTTATCAGAAGTCAGACGAGCCTTGCATTTAATTTGTATCTTGTAACTTCAAAAATGTTGAATTTATATCTGATTTTGAATTATTTGATTGATTGTCAAATTGATTGAAATATCAAAATTCAATTTTCGAGTCATTCAACATTAGAATTTAGCATGCAATAAAAAGTAACATACTCAATTCAACTCAATTTTACTCATGTATATTCATGGTCTCAATCTCAGAGGGAGTCCGACGCCAAGGATTTAAAAAACCGGTACAACGAACTATTAATTCTTTTCGATAGTATTGAATATCATTCCTGTACTTAAATGCCCTTGATGTTTTCTTCGGGGATTGCCTACAATCAAAGAATTCTTAATATAATAAACTTTTTCTAAGATCTAACATTTTTTAAATACATTCCACTCCAGTTATAATGAACACCCTATATAATCAACTTTCCTTTATAATCAACAACTTCTAGATTCCAAATCCACTTCAATAGACATTAATGTTAAAAAATAGTCGCTTATAATCAACATTCCTCTATAATGTATAAAGTTTTGCATTATTTATATGTGATAAAACAAGATCAATTGAGCATGCTAATTCCATTAAATGTGATGACCAATTGAGAAGTTGAGAATATTTCGATCATAATTCTGAGTAATGCATCGCTTCTGTACTGTTTGAGTCATTACTGTCCATTGTATTGCTCTCTATTGTAACTCATCGTTAGGCCTATGGGTGGTAGGGGAGGGGGTTGGCTGATGAAACATCAAGCATTGCCTTTGCAATGAGCAAATCAATAAAATAAATTGATCTTCAAGTAAATCAATGGAAAACTTGAATATATTTTATTAGCAAAAGTGTAAACGTTTTAAAACCAAACGAATAACAGTTTATAATAGCTTACAAGGAATCGGTCTCTCAGATGTTCCTCGACTCAAAAACCTACTGTTTTGCGTCTTTCAATGTATTTGTTTGTAAAATAACAAAATTGAATTTTTTTGCCTTGATTACTTGCAAAGATAAATTAGAGACACCTTTTTCCAGGAAATCTAATTTAAGAAACGAATCGGTGTTGAAACGAATTGCAGCCATTATTTAGTTCATTTGGGATGAGTTGCGATAACTGCATAGCTATTAAATGCAAACTGACTTTGAGACTATTGAGTCTATTTTTAACCTAACTTATGATAAGCTGACGCTTAAGATATTATTGCATTAATATTAACATTGATTTTGCAAAATGTTTGCTATCATTATGTTCTACACAATTAATGCACACTTTTCTCATTTGACAAACAATTTGATTCGCATTCTGTGGCCAATGAATATCAAACACTTGTCAGTCATTTATGCAGATTCTCAGATAGACTGACAGGCATTCTATGAGTGTCTGTAAGTCGATATTCCAATTACCAGAATTGGATTCCGGGTTCCGATCGACTTTTGTTTCATGAAATCCTTGAACACACAGTTATATCGACTGATATTTGTTTTATACGTTTTAAAACACTGTTTTTTAGTTGAACTTTAATTTATTAATATTTTATCAAACATTTAAATATTTGATACCCAGATATGACTCAAAATGTTTTCTATTTGTATTAAAATTAGCCTTTTTTCCAAAGTTCACTAAAGTTTCCACAACGAGTTACTTTTAAATGATGCGTAAAACAAATTCATATTATTCATTGATATTCTTATAGATTGAGTTTAATTATAATTCTAATGATTGCAAACATAATTCACAAACAATTTATGAATAATTTGACAAAAATTTCAAATAATTTTATTACTCATAAAATGAATTCTATTTTCATTTAGTTTCTGAAAAAAATATTTACTGAAAATGAATCCAAAAATAATCATAGAATTCAAACTAGAGATGAGTTTTACATTGATTTTTATGTCTCAATCCGAGCCCAAATTTCAAGAGCTGCATAAGAGCTCATAATTTAAAATGTTCAATTTAAATTACCATTCTTTATTTACACCAAATCAACATCAAATCTGGGATGAAATCAACTAATTTTAACCAAATAATTTCGACATGCTTAATTTAAATATTCTGATTCTGTTAAATTTGACTTGAATTTGCTAATTATATTCAATAAGTTGATTAATTAATTGAGTTATATTTAATTATCGCCGCAATCAGTTTGGGATTAGATTTTTGATTCAAATCCAATTCAAACTTCTGAGAGCTCTGACCTAAACATTTGGTTCAAATCTGACCCGACATTCATCTCTAGTTCTAACGAAAGATATAAATATTGTGTGAAATCAACTCATGTTATCATCAAATATAGTTGACTTACACTTTTTGCCGACCATTAAAACAGAATTTGATTGCTATTTGTGAGTCTGTCCTAAAATTTGATACTTGGCAAACATCTGAAATCAAACGAATAAGAGGCGAATTTTATATTCTTGTAACACTAAAATCTTGCACAATATTTATCAATAAATCATTGTTTAGTCTTTTTATTGAATTTAAGATTTAAACCGATTATCCGAAAGAAACTTAAAATGTGTGGATTCGAGTCAATGTCCTCTAATGTATGCCAAACTTGAAATAGAATTTAATTTAAGTAATATAAGTAGTAAACGTAGCATGGTCTATTATCTTATATTACTCGTCACTTATTTCGTTATTTAAGACACCGATCCTAACGTTTCGTAATATTTTTTGTCAGAATTGAGTGGAAGAGAAAAGTTTAAAAGGACTGCAATTAATGTCTTGAAGTTCGCATCGCTTCTCGTTTTACTCTATTTCTTCATCTGTTCGCTCGACTTCTTGAGCTCCGCTTTCCGTTTGGTGGGCAGTCGGGCGGCCGGCAAAATAATATCCGACAGCGAATTACTGAAAAATCCAGTGGTCGGTCTCATGATTGGTGTGTTGGTAACCGTACTAGTACAGTCATCATCTACTTCCACGTCAATCGTGGTAACGATGGTTGGATCCAATAGTAAGTATACTGATTTCTATCAGAAGCAAGGTCATTTTTGACTCATTTTTTTGTAATAGGTTCCAAAAAGTTTAAATAATGACTAAAAGCTGATTTGAAGGTCGATTTAACTGATTATTTAAGAACTTATTTCGTAATTAGTTTCACACATTTTTTTGTTGCAATTTAAGAGAATTTCTAAATTTTAAAGGAATTTGAGGGGAATTTCTTCAGATTTATTAAAACCTGTTTTAAAGATTATTAACACCATTTGAATTATTACTAGATTCTTTAAGTGATATTCAAATGAACTTGATGATCTATATACTTCCATTCTAAATGTTTCTTTTCTTAAAACTTGTTCTTAACCTTTGATTTATTGATTTTCTTCAACTAGTAATTCGAGTTCGAGAGGCCATTCCTATTGTAATGGGCGCTAATATCGGAACTTCTGTGACCAACACTATTGTGTCACTCATGCAGTCGACCGATAGAAATGAATTCCGATTGGCTTTCGCTGCGGCCACTGTTCACGATATGTTCAATTGGCTGACAGTTCTGGTTCTCCTTCCCATCGAAACTACTACTCATTACTTGGAGTATATGACCGATAGACTGATAGCGGGTGAGTGGGAGGCCGACAAATCTACAAACACGGAATTCTTGAGCCGAATCACCAAACCTTTCACTAAACTAATGATTCAATTGGATAAGAAAGTGCTGAATGAAATCGCGAGTGGAAACGACACCATCACTAAATCACTCGTCAAAAAGAGCAACTCATTATTCAGCATGCTCAACTTCAATGATACGGTCACCGGAGTCATTCTACTTATCGCATCACTCGTCATGCTATGCGTTTGTCTCGTTTTGATGGTTAAAGTACTTCACTCAATGCTGAGGGGACAGATAGCTGTTGTGATTAAGAAGACTATTAATAGGGACTACCGGTTCCCGTATTCAATACTTGTTGACTATTTGGCAATTCTTGTCGGATGTGTTTTAACTATTTTAGTTCAGAGCAGTTCAATATTTACATCAGCGCTCACCCCATTGGCTGGCATTGGAGTTATATCTTTAGAAAGGATGTATCCCTTGACTCTCGGCTCCAATATTGGCACCACTACTACAGGTCTGACTATCGTTATCTCTAATCCATAAATCTATTGAAAATACTCGAAACTAATCCCATTTTGAAATAATAGGCATTTTGGCGGCACTCGCGGCCGACTCCAGTAGTCTCAAGAGTGCTCTCCAATTGGCGTTCTGTCACTTGTTTTTTAACATATCGGGAATTCTATTGTTTTATCCGATTCCGTTCATGAGGTTCCCGATAGTGTTAGCCCGTCAGTTAGGGAACATCACTGCGAGATACCGGTGGTTCAGTGTCTTCTACTTATTTATGATGTTTTTCTTACTACCATTAATTGTGTTCACGCTGTCAATGATCAGCCAATGGGCCCTCTTAGCCATTGGCGGACCCTTTTTGTTAATCTGTTTTGTTGTGACGGCTATTAATATAATTCAACGAAAGAGACCGAGTCTTCTACCGCTTCGGTTACATAATTGGAATTTTTTGCCGCTTTGGTTGCATTCATTGGATCCAATCGATGAAGTGATCGCAAAATTGGTGGAGAAGTGCTCGTGTCTGTCCTGTTGTGTTGGCGTTCAGTCCAGACACGATTCGGCAGCTCTGGGCCAACAGACCAATCAGTCACAGCTCCATATATTGGGCTCATTGAACAACTCGAACAGTAGTACTCAACTGAAGCACATATATGAAAACGACGGCTATATATTGCACTGGGAGTCCATCGAACTCAACAAACAACTACAGGAAAAAGAAGTGACAAACCTTTGATACATTTGTCCACAAATTAGGCCATTGTTTTGTATATAAGACGAAAATCATCGATAATTTATTCATTGGTTTTGAAAACCTTTCATCAGTTTATATATTCTTCTAATCGAAAGTATAATCACTTTTTTCATCCAATTTTGAACTCAAATCACATTTCAATTTGAATCTCAATTTTTTTCATTTAAGTCGATTCCAAACTCTTTGTTAGCTTTTTCTTTAGGTTTAGTTATATTTTTTCAATTTATTTAATTGTTTTTAATTTATTTTATTTAGTTTTTAATTCAATTTTAGGCTTAATTACTGATAATATTATAATTTAAACTAATTTTTCAAATGATATGAATAATTGTAATTACAATCAGAATATATTGAAAATACAATCAAAAAATATTTTGCTTAAGAATACTATTGAATAAAATTCTGTTTTTACACTATATTTATGCAAAAGAAAGCATTAAATTTGGAAATTATTTAAAAGTTTGTCTCATTTGTGATAAGATGTTAAAAATCAATGAATAATTGTTAAGACTATTGTAAATACAATTAAAAGATTGGAATCTTTTTTGTAAATATTTGTGAATTTGATTCAAATATTGAATTTTGTGCTAACATTCCGCTATTGAATTGAATCAAATTGTAATAACACTTCAAAACTGATTGATTTTGATTTGTCTTCCTTTCAATGAAGTTTCAAAGCATTTCAAATAAAATGAGATTAAAACCAGAATTTATTGCAAAAACATTTGATAACTAAATATGAATAATAAATAAATCAATTTTCAAACAATTAATTTTGAAAACGAATTTTTGAATCAAATTCGCCATAAAATTAGTCGGCTTTGGATCTGACAGATACTACGGATTCAATATCACTCTTGGATGAGGGCTTTCGTAAAGCTTTGGATCCACCGCTTGACTCACCAGATGATGATCTTGAGTCCTTCTTTAAACTTGCAGATTCACCAGACCCAGCAGGAGTTACAGCAGTTCCAGCAGATCCTGATGATCTTGTTGTTTCGACTCTAGAGCCGCCCTCAGATACAATTTTCGAGTCCGGTTTAGATTTTTGACTTTCTGTGTCCTGAGCGGCAGTGGCGCCGGACTTCTTGCCTGAATAACATTGAATTTTAATTGAATTCAAATACAATTCGAAGACTTACAGCAAAACAAACACAAAATGATGGCAACGATTACGGCGACAATAATCACAATAATGATAACCCATATAATCCAATTGGATTTGGAGTCGGGTTTCTTTGTTGTTGTAGACTGAGGCACAGGATTAGAAACTGGCTCTTTGTCTTCATTATCAGGACGTTCTGATTCTTGAGGTTCTTCAGATCCAACCTCTATGTCAGTGTTGGTTTGAGTCTCATTTGTGGGTTTGATCTCATTTAGAGGACTGTTTCCGTCACAATTGAAAAATTGTTTGACACTAAACTGGAGTTCAAATCAAGCCTTAGTTTACAAATACTTATATGAAAATCAAATACATTTCCATTTTCGGTCAATACATTACCCGACTCGAGCAGATAGAACACGCCGTCGGATAATCCATAGACCTTTCCTTTCCAGTCAATTAGTGCGGTGTAATTCTTCGATGCTTCCATTGGTACGAAGTTTGGTTCAAGCTCTCCGTTGTCATCGATTTTGCGGGAATAAAGTTTACTTCCTTCTGAGGCACTGAAAGCCGCCATAAAGATGGTCCTGGTTGTCTCATCGAAAGTCATACCTTCATAACTGTCCACATCTTGTGGCCAGAAATTTCCTCCGAAAAGTGTTGCTTGAATAGCTAGTCTCCAGGGCATTTTCGAATCATCTTCGATAGCAGTTATTGAACCCAGATTACTGTCAGCCTTGTAGCCCTTGTAACCAAATTTCCTCGAATTACCCTTTCGTGTTATACTTCCAACGATAAGCACCAAATCGTTTGCTTTCGAATTGCTTGGAATTTGCTCGAAATGGATAGCAGTTGTGATTATCAAAAGTGAAATATCTATTGGTGAAAGGTCAATTTAGTATTACAAGGCACAATCAATGAAAACTCTGCACTTACTTTCACCGAAGATTTGCCCGATTTTCTGTTTATCGGAAATCTGGAAGTCTTGGACATTCATTTTCCAATAGGACTCATCGTCTCCGAAATAGATATCATTATGAATAATGAAAGCTCGGGAGACATTCGCTCCACTCATTTTGCAAAACTCATCGGTTGGCTGTTGATTCTGGCCATCGGTGTTGAAGACTAATAGAATAAGAAAATATAAAAAGAGATACAAAAAAGTCTTCATTTTGTTTCTAAAAATTATCGGATCTTTTGTTTCGATTTTGAATGAGTTTATTGCAATCGCGCGACAATTAGTGCATCGTTTTTAGTTCACAATTTTGAATTACTCACAAAAAAATTACAAGAATTAACTTCAAGTGTCGTATATTTTATATGGATAGCTCTAAATGGATTTGTCCCCGTTAAATCTTTGACTCGCGCTAGAATTTGATTCTTATATAAAACTTGATTACTTCAAAATCAATCTATAGATAAACTTTTAGAAAAACTGTTTGAAATAAAATGAGTGAAATGAGTGAAACCCCAAAACAAGACCAAATCAAACGAATAGATCCAATTGAATGCCAATTGGAAAAACAGTTGAAGACTTTGAAACTCGAAGACAAAGAGTGCCAACAAATAGAAACCGAAGAAATTACTGCCACCAAAGGTCAGCATCAATGCAACTCCGATATCGAAATGTCTTCTTCTGAAGTAAAATCTGTCTCTTCGTTCTCTGATTCATCGATTTGCTCTTCTCCTGAGTCCTTGGCTTTTATTTCTTTGGATTCTTCAATGTATTCATTACTTTTAGAACAGTCGATAGAAAACGCCGAATCGGATATGTCTTTGGGATCACTTCGGTTGAGTCCTCTTAATAGTGCAGAAAATCTAAAATCGGATTTAGATTCCGAGGAAAGTGGAAATTATTGTCCGCCACTTATCTGTGATCTGAATGAAGAAGAAATCCCTTATACTTTCAAAGAGTCAGAATTGAGACGATTAGCGTCACTACAATTAGAAGATTTTGCCGCAAATGTTGTCAACAAAAGTTTGAACGATATTTGATTCAATGCTTTAAATTTTATTCAAAAGAAAATTAAATCAAAATTAATTCATTTCTTCAATAATCGAATAGAAAGTTCTCAATTGAATCCTTGCAAATATACTCATTAATAATTTGATTATATATTATAATTATATTATTTGATATATTTTTCAATAGAAATATAATCTCTGAT
>JAQFXL010001751.1:0-10632 GCA_034693445.1 Edwardzetes edwardsi
CGTGACGTGAGGCGTGACGTCATTCAGCGAACTTTCAATCAGAGAAACAATTGTTTCCAAAATCTCGAGCTTTGATTGAAAGTCGAATTTGAAATGTTTTAAGAAAAGACCCAAAGAATAAATAGCGCGCAGAAGTTTGGGATTATTGGCCGAAGAGATGCTCGCATTGGTTGCCGTTGACGTCACGATTTGACGGAATTTGGAGAACAAATCAGACGAGAGTTTAAAGTTTTTCGAATGTTTTTCGATTACAACTGAAAGACATTTAACACAATTGGGCAGAACGTGAGCCGAAGATTGAAGGATCTGTTTGGTGAGATCTTCTTCGAGACGACAAATCAATTGTTGCGAAGGATTTGAAAGTTTGGGTAAAATTCTGTCCAAACTTTGAATCACTTTATTTCGAAGATGAATGTCAACAATGGTATCGCATGGCAACGACAACAACGACTGCAAAGGGTCCACGTGTTTGCACAACAGTTGCGGACAAATGTGGGCGAAAATGGCCACCAAATGGACGGCCGACAGATTGACCATAGCTTTGGAGCGCCCGCCTTGAGCTGCGGCTTCCACGAGAACTTTGCCCACCACGAAGTCGACGATTCTTTGCGCGGCTTTCATGTCTTGTCCAGTTTGGTCTGACGTCACGATTTGCTCCAAAAGAGTTTGCAGAGAATCAATTGAACCCTCGCTCTGAAGCATAACTCCAATCACGTGCAACAGTGACGTCACTTTGTATGAAACGGTCGTCTCTGTCGTCGCGTCGTTCACTGATTTGAACCAAAGCTCGCGCACAGTTTCCAAAACCAATTTCCTAATGCCGTCCCCCTCGTCATTCACGCGCTTAATGATTTTGAGCTGAATTTCTCCGCTTTTCTTGAATTCCGGAAATTCGACGCAAATGTCTCTCAAAATGCGAATCACGCGCTTCCGAACGGACACTCCGGTGTCCAGAATTCGTTCTCCAATCAAATCGCAGTATTTGTCGACCAATGAGAGACTCTTTGATTGCAATACGAATCGACCAATCAGATCAACGGTGGCTTCTCTAACAGAAGTGGAAGCGTCTAAGAGCGCGCTTCTCATCGCAATCTGGAGGTCAGAACGAGACAAGAGTTGAGTGGACTTCTCGAGCGTGCAATTGACCAGAATCTGAGACAAAGACTTCATCGCTCGCGACCTTTGAGTCGTGTTTGTCGTCAACGACAGACTGGACGTCACGTGAGAAAGAGAGGCGTCGAAGAGACGACTGACTGTCGAAAAGTCGTTTAATTCCAAACATTTGACGAACAGATGGGCTGTCGTCGCGTCTATCGAGTCGTCGTCGTCGTTGATGTCGTCTCTGTTGTCGTCTTTTGAGTTGAGAATTGAGAAGAAAATCGATTCGATTTCTACGATTGACTTCTCTTTGATCCAAAGCGCGCTCAGAATCGCCTTTTCAGACCAGAGTTTCTCTGAATTGAAGAATCGATTCAAATGTCGCAGAATTTGAGGCAATTTGTCGCTCGACTGTCGCTTCTTGTCGTCAAAAGAAGTCAATTGTTTGAGAGTTTTATTCGTCTCTTCTTCGATGTCTTGTTTTTGTGCCAAAAGTTTCGCGAATTTTGAGGCAATATTTGCCAGAAATTCAATTGAATTCAAACGGATCTGAAGCGCGGACTTAGAGTTTGGACTCAAATTTGTTATCAAAAGTTTTGTCAGAATTTGAATTAAAAGCAAAGAAGAGATAGAATTCGGAAAATAAAGACAAGAAAGCAAATCATTGAGAAGGACGTCAAATGTCGTCTTCAAGTCGTTCTCTGATGACGTCGTCGACGACAAACATCTCTTCATAAGAGACGACAAAAACGCCGAAATGATTGTCAAACAGTCTGTTAGAGCTTTAGTCAGCGCTTCTCTATTGAGTCTAACGTTTTGATCGAACAGAGCATTAGTTAAAGCGATGAGAAGTCGCGTCAAAACATTTTGTTTTTCATTTCCTCTTTTAACACAAATTCTATGAAAAGAATTCAATAATTCCTCTAAAATTGAATTTCTGTGTTTCGGGTATTGTTTGAAGACATGTGACAATAACTGGACGGCCACTGCTTGCAATTCACAAGAGTTGAGTAGAAGAGCGCTCATCGCTATTCTTGTGATCATCAAAATTATTGAATCGTTTAAACACTTGTTTTGAGACAAATATTCGGCCAAAAGTTCCATTAATTCTGTCCAATGAGTGACTTGTCGTTTGGTCGCACTTGTCGTCAACAACACTGACGACGCTTTTGACTTCTTCGACGGCGACGTCTTTGCACTCACGTGAGTCTTGGAGTTGAGATTATGAGACAAAAAGTTTATAATTATTTCTAAGAGTTCTTCGAAAAGGACGACACGAGACGACATTCCTTGGGATGTCATCAAATTGAGAGACATTTTGGACGCATTGATCAACATTTGCCAAAAGACGTTGTCGTCTGACGTCGTATAGTTGTCGTCACTGTTTTGATTCAAATATTCTTCGGTTTCTTTAAATTTTGAAAACCAAACAATCATTTTGTTGGTTAAGAGCGACAAAAAAGAAGTCAATTTCGACGACAATCTGTTCTCTAAGTCTTTTGTTTTTTTCGAGTGCTTTAGTTTTGACGACAAACTCATTAAAAGATTCAATTCTTTCAAATCTATTCTCAAATCAAAAGACATGTCATTCTTGCGGTCGTTGTTGTCGTCGTCGTCACTGTTGTCGCTTTGGTTGCGGTCGTCGTCCACACTATCACTCATTAGTTTATTTATAATCATTTCGAACGACACTAAAGAGTCTTTGTTTTGGAAGTCATGAGAAATGTTGTGATTATTCGTCGAATGGTTTGAGTTTTTGTGCGAAGAATGGCTTTTCCTTTCTTTGCTGGCCTTCGGCTGTCGTTCGTGTCGTTGGGGTTTGTCGTCAACACTATTCACTGCACTGTTGCTGTTGTTGTTGTTGTTGGAGACGACCACTACTTCTTCGATGCGATCATTGCGGGGGCGGTGTGTCGTTGAGTTGTTCGTCGGTTCGGTGACGACAGTTGGCGTCGAGTTGTGCTGTCGCTGACGACTTTTGACTCTTTCGCCTAAAGAGGAATACGAGTCTTCGTTGGATTCACTGACACCACTGTTATTGAAGTATTTGACGTCAGTGTCGTTGCAGTCATTCTGAAGACAGTCGTCAATGAGTTTGAGACTGTCGTCGAAAGAGTCGATTCTAAGCGAGGGTTCAATTGTTTCTAAACTATTGCTTTCATTCCAATTGTTGTGATGACCGAAGAAGAGGCCTTTCATTGACATTTGCATCGCCAGCGGAGACATTGCGGCCGCGTTTGGCGTCTGAGAGTTGGCGTCGTTTTGATCATTGAAGACCAGATCCGCCAATTGCTGTTTGGCGGCACTCAAAGCGCTCTCCAATTGGCTGTTAATTAACGCGAAATTCTGACAAACATTTGGATTGAGTCGCGACGACAGACAAGACGACGCGTTGGTCGTCGGCGTCGGAAGCGGCAACTCTTTGAGGAGATCGCATAACGACTGACAACAGGCCAGACTCACAGACGCGGCCGGCGTCGTGTCGAACGACAGTTGAGTGGCGTTTGAAGTCATCTGAAGTTTACTTTGAAAAACAAAACACTATTTTTGCAGACATTTTGAAACTCAAACGACTGACACGTCATTAGCGACGACACGACTGTTAGACACAAATGACGTCAAACTGTACTCCGATTTGCGTTTATTTTTTGTACATTTAATCAAATTTACATTTTTTACAAATAATTAAAATTCTTATAAAATGAGTGAAAAAACGCGTTTTTAATGGCGTCCTTTGGCCGCCGCGATAGTGGCCACCGATCGATAGATAGTTGGCTTCAATTGGTGTCACCTTTTGGTTCTGATGTCTCCGACGTGTCTGTTTGGCGGCGCTCTTATATAAACTCTTCTCATTTCGTCGTCTGAGACGACACTCTTTCGGACGCCTTCTGTCGTCTTCTTGTCGTCAATGCGTTGTTGTGTTGTCTTCTCTTCCGAACCATTGTTTACAGAATTCGACTCAAAATTATTCGTTTTTTTATTTGAATTAATGTTTGAATTCATTCTTCATTTCACTTAAATTTCGCGCCAAAAAGCGGACAATCAATCGAAACACGTGATCAAAGCGGGGAAGCGATCCGAAGAAGACATTTGTCGCGAGACAACAATCATTGGATTCAAATCAGAATTTTTTCATTCATTTTGTGTTTTCACCAAAAGTGGTGACATCTGTTGTCATGACTACCAGACGACGCGCAGTGGCGGACACAGCACTTGAGGTCAAGGCGTAGTCTCAGTGACGTAATTACTGTTGTTTTCAAATGAATTCAATTTCTGAACTAAACTTCGATTTAAAGAAACAAAAGATTCTTCGAATTCGCGCTCAGAATGAGAACAGAGAAGAGAGACGACGACTGAACGACATCGACGTCTTGTGTCGTCTTTTCAACGACGACAACAACAACGCGACGACAGAGACGACACTCAACGACGAGTTGAGCGACTTGTCCACAATCGAGTCGTCGCGCGAGTCATCCGATTGTCGTCAGTCGGGAAGCACTGAATCTCTTCACGCGCTTACTCTCGAAGAGACTCTTCTCGTGGCCGAAGTCAAGGAATTGGACGAAAAGCCGGAAGTGGATGAAGAAGACGAAGATTTGAAAGAATTCACGCGAATTGAGAGAGAGATCAGAATCTGTGAACTCAACAAATGTCTGGAAATCATTAGAAAACAGATTAAAAGCAAAGCGTGAGTTCAATGACCTTTGAATGACCTCTAAATCAAAGTTAAGTTTAAGGTCAGCGCCTTTGGCTGAGAGCGAGAGTTTGTGTTCTCGCGAGGAAAGTCCTTCGCGTCAATTGCGTCCTTTGACTCTTTATATGCCGCGCGTGGAGGAAGAGCTCGATTTGGAACAACATATCAACACTTTGGGACACGATTTGGATTCTCTTCTTCTTTCGGTTGTCGTCACGAGATTCACGTGTTTCGGATATTTGAATAAATTGTGTCAAAAATCAGACAAAAATTGGAGAAAAAGGTTTTTGTTTTGAATTTTCCAAAAATTCTTTTCAAAAATTTCAAAAATTTTCAGATTTTTTCTTTTCGACCGAAAAAACAAAAATTTCGTTTATTTTCGTTCGAAACGACATTTCGCGCGCAACGAACCCCCAAAAGGTATTTCTATTAACGAGTTATTAACTATTATTAACCATTACTATTAGGAGGCGTGGCTTTTGAGTCAATTCATGACGTATATGTGGATCACGAGCGCATCAGAGGCCAAGAGAACCGTCAAGTGTTTGTGGTGAGCGCTTCCAACCGTCAATTCATTTTGTCCACTCCGAGACCCGAAGTAATGCGCGTTTGGGTCGACGTCGTGGTGACGGGCGCTCAGGGATATCAACTCTTTAATGACTTTTAATTGTATTTATTTTTTAGTAATTTTCTAATAAAGAAGTCATTTAGAGGTCAATGAACTCAATTAGAACTCAATTAAGAGGTCAATGAACTTTCAATGAGTTTCACGCAATTCATTGTTTGTCCAGTTCTCACACGTGACCAGACAAAAGCGTTGTCATTGGCCACAATCATTGCGGCGGCGAGAGCCGCGTTTTCTGCGCCCAAAACAGTGGAACAGCCCATTCCTGACGGCATTCGAAGAGAAGACCAAATGTCAAGAGAAAGCGCTTCCAAAGAGTCGATTGGCGGACAATTAATGACCGGAAGCGTAGAATTTCCTGAAATAACAGGTCCCAAGCCGTTGGAAAGTCCCGCCGCCGCTATTATGGCCTTCGATTGCGACGAATATTGAAGTCTTTTCACGACTTCTAAAGTCTTTTCTGTCGACTTATGCGCTGACGTCACGTCTATTGTGACGTCACTAACGCCGTACTTCTCCTCCAAAGCTTTCTTAATCTTGTGGGCGTGGCTTAGATCAGAAGGCGATCCCAATATGATGGCCACATGACTCTTGAGTTGAAGAACTGAAGAGAAGAGTTGTTGAGTTCTTTGAGCGACAATTTCAAAGTTTTGTTTAATGTTTTGAAGATCTTCTTCGGAAACGGTTTTTAAGTTTCGATACAACTGTTTGTCTAACATTAAACTCTTCTCTCCTTTTGGCCACAAACGCCACGAGTCGTTGTCTATGACGTCAGCGACCATAAGTGACCCTTCATTTACTCCGAACTCTATTTTCATGTCGACTAACATGTGATCAGATGATCGCCAAACTCTTTCCAACAGTTCGAACACAAGTCTCGTGATCTGAACCATCACTTGAACCTCTGGCTGTCCAATGAGAACTCCCCCTATTGTGAGTTTGGCGCCAACAATGGACTCTTCACTCCAAAAGGGATCGTGATTCGCGTCGTCTTTGAAGAAGTGCTCGATTTTTGGTCCCAAAAGAACAGCGCCTCAAAATTCAATTAAAGACTCAAAAGAGCAAAGACTGTTAGAGAATACCTTCTTCGAGGTTAACATTCCTCTTGAGGAAGCTTCCAAAAGCGATTCTTCTTGCCACCCACTCGATTGGAACCATTGAACAGTTTTTGGCGACAAAAGCTCTTCCGTTGTCTTTAACTCGACTCACGAAATGAGTTGGAACTCCGCTCTTGGAGAGGAACTCGAAGAGCGCACAATTGGTTTGAGTGGAAAGAAGAGACTTTCCTTGCATTTGGTTACTCTTGAGGCCATCGCCTGCAGTTATTCTGTCCTTTGAAACGACAAAACATAAATTGTTTGGAAGAGAAAAGACTTGTTTTGTCTTTCCTTCGATTAGTTTTAAACCAATTTCTTTGATCTCTTCAATTGAATCAAAAGTTTAGTCAAAGAAATCATATTTTTAATTCTCACCCATTGTGGAAAAAAGTTTTCTTCAAATAAAGACAAACAAATTGTTCGCAGACTTTAAGTCTCTTCTAATCGAAGGCCAAACTCAAGGCTATCTCTTCGCCATCCAATCAGAGACGAGACAAACAACAGATAACAAGTGATTAGAAGTTCGAAAACAACATTTTTAAATTCACCGCTTCTTCTAATCACTCGCTTCTCATTGGCTGTCATTCAGATGACATTCTGATCATTCATTCAGAGAAAATGTGATAAAAAGGGGACAAAAAGAGAGAGAAAAACGTTTTTCGAAATGATATCAAAAATTCGGATAAATTTCAGTAAATTTTGAATTAATTTTGTTTTGAATTTAATTTCAATTCGTTTTCAGATTCCAAACGATTTTTGTCTCAAAGTTTTGTTGAAATTTCAAAACAAGAGCCAAAAGAGGTTTTCCCCGATGTTGCCACCAAACAGCTTAAACGGGGAACGGGAGGTCGTTCCTCTTTTAATGGACAGATCGTTACTGTGTTCGGAGGCGGAGGTTTTGTCGGCAGATATGTTGTCAACAAATTGGCGAAAATCGGATCACAAGTTGTGATTCCCTATAGAGGAGAGTTATATGACGTGCAAAAACTCAAACTGTGCGGAGATTTGGGACAAATTGTCTTTTCTGTAAACAAAACAGAGTTTATTCAGAGTTTTATTTCTTAACTTTTTGTATTTAAAGGCATTTAATCTGAAAGACAGCGAAAGTGTTTACAAAGCGATGAAATACTCGAATGTTGTGATAAATCTGATCGGAAAAGACACCGAAACCAATAACTATGATTTCTCGGCAGTTCATGTGGACGGCAGTCGAACCATCGCTAGAATTGCAAAAGAAATCGGAATAAAACGTTTCATTCATTTATCTTCTCTTAACTCTTGTCCTAATCCCGAACCAAAACTCTTATGGAAAGGCTCTCAATGGCTAAAAAGTAAATATTGGGGCGAAAAGGCGGTCAGAGAAGAGTTTCCTTCGGCCACTATTATCAAAGCGTCTGATATTCACGGAACTGATGACAACTTCACGCAATCCTTCTGCAAATGGCATAGAAGACAATTGGGAAAACTTCCGCTAATTAATGGCGGTTTCGGTGTTTACAAAAATCCCGTTTATGTGTCAGATGTGGCGCAGGCTATTGTCAATGCCATCACTGATGACGAAGCTTCGGGAGAAGATTTTGCGGCCATTGGGTGAGACTAAGAGTTAAATGACCTCTAAATGAATGTCTGTTTCAGTCCTCGAAGGTATGAAATGCGAGCTTTGATTGAATACATCCAAAGAATCATTCAGAAGACTCCCGAAGACTACTTTTATGTGACGAACATGCGTTGGGCGCCACTCTTTCTTCTCCGCGTTTTCCTTCTCTCTAATCCCAAGTGGTTACGAAAGTATCCCGAAGTCAGTCTCGAGAAGATCGAAAGAGTGAGTATAAGAACCCATTGTGACAATTGTGTTGACCTTTGACCTTTCAGGAGGCGATTTCTGATGTTTTGCCCGAAGGAATGAAAACTATTGAAGATTTGGGAATAAAGTTAACGCTTTTGGAGGAGAAATTGGAATTCAATTTAAGAGTTTGGAAACGTTTGGGATATTATGGCGAAGAAGTCGGAGAATTCCCTGAATTAGAAAAACCCCAAATTATTAGAGTTTAAAAAAAGTTTAAATAAAGTTTGAATTTAGCGCTCATTTTATTCCCAAAAAACGGGTTTTTGGTTTTTATTACAAATTTTGTCGACTTTTAGACTTTTAGAACCAGTTTTTCATTCTTTCAAATGTCGTCTCATTTGTCGGACTTTTTTTGTCAAAAATCTCTTCTGATTACTGGCGGCTCAGGATTTGTCGGCAAATGTCTTCTCGAGAAGATTCTCCGTTCATGTCCTCATGTGACCACTGTTTACCTTCTTCTGCGGTCAAAGAGTGGACAAACGGCTCAAAAAAGATTACATTCTTTGCTCTCTTCGGAGGTCTTTGAGAACGTGAGACAACAATGTGGACATCAATTGGCAAAAGTGATCGCCGTTTCGGGTGACGTCACTTATGACGAATTGGGTTTTTCGCCAATCGACAGACAAATGGTCACCGAAAGCGTCTCTTTGATCTTCAACTGCGCCGCGACCATCAGATTCGATGAACCGCTTCGACGCGCGCTTCAACTCAATGTGGGTTCAGCTCAAAGAGTGCTCCGATTGGCCCAAAGATGCCAAAGACTTGAGGTTTGTTGTGATTGGTTGACATTCAATAATGACGTCACTTCTTAGGCTCTGATCCACGTGTCGACCGCTTATTGCACGAACGATAAGAGTGACGTCAAAGAAGAGGTTCCGCTCGAGACTTATTCACCGCAGCGATTGTTGGAAGCGTGCGAGTGAGTCAATGACCTTTCAATGACTTCTTCATTGAGTTGAATGACCTTTAGATGGATGAGTGACTCAATGCTCGAGGATTTGGCCAAACATTTGTTCGGAAAAAGAGTTTCTTCTTATCACTTCTCAAAAGCTCTCGCGGAACAACTTCTCTCTCAAACAGACATTCCTTTGGCTATTGTCAGGCCTTCCATTATTGTGGGCGCATACAAAGAGCCATTCGAGGGCTGGACAGACAATTATAACGGAATTTCCGGTTATTTAGTGGCCACCGGAAAGGGAATCCTTCGAAGCCTTCATTGCGAGCCTGACTTCCTGTGTGACGTCATTCCTGTGGATTTCGTTGTCAACACTTTGATAGCGAGCGCGCGTTCTGTGGCCACTCGAAGAACACTTCTTGTCGTGAATTGCGTTTCGGGACCTTTCAATGGGATCACGTGGCGAGACATCAAACGGCTGTCGAGTCCCGCACTTCAAGACATTCCTTCGATGGAAGTGTTCAGAGCGCCCGCAATATCTCTTCATTCTTGCTATTGGCTCCACTGCTGCCATCTTCTGATCGAACATTCGATTCCGGCTTTCATTGTAGACCTGTTGTTCCGCGCGTGCGGTCTGACTCCTATGTAAGTGACCTGACCTTTGACCTCTTAATTACTGCTTAATTGACCTCTTGATTAAAGTTTAGGAAAAGTCTATCAAAAGCTAAACAGAAGTACAAAAGCTTTGGAAACCTTTACTCGAAATGAATGGCGTTTTAGAGCTGAAAATCAAAAGAATATTTGTCTCCAAATGTCGGCAGAAGATTGTCTTCTCTTCCCTTCTGACGTCACAACCATTGATTGGAAACTATTTTTTCGTCGATTTGTTTTTGGAATTCGAAAATATCTTCTAAAAGAAGATCCAAAAAGCATTCCTTTGGCCCAAAAGAAGCTCAAAAAGTGAGAAAAAAAACTCCGAATTAAAGATAATCTCATTTTTATTCTCTTTTATTGTCTTTTAGTCTCAACTTTTGGACTCTTTTCGGAAAAACTTTTATTTTTTTTCTTATTTTTCAACGAATTGTAAAAAAATTCAAAAAATAATTCGCTTTTAATGAATGTCTCGCGGCTTAAGACTTATGAATAAAAACTTTTAACAAAATTTTCTCCGATTTCTAAACCAATGAGAGTCGAGTAGAGAGTGACGTCACTCTAGAGTTTCACTTCGACTGCTTGACTGTCGAGAGCGAGACTCAGTCTTCAGTGGAAGCCTTCGAATGAAAGCCGAAGACAGACCTCTCGCTCGCACTCAAAGAGTAAGTATTTTTGAAATTTTTTTCTAATTTTCGGAAAATTTCCGAAATTTTCAAAAAAAAT
>JAQFXL010001752.1:0-10628 GCA_034693445.1 Edwardzetes edwardsi
AGATACACATAACAGGACTTATCATATAATCATTTCATTTTTAGAATCGATAAAATAAAAACATTATTATTTAGAGTCTGAACTAAAGAACCCCGTATTAAAACCTCCTCTGTCTTTTCAAGAAATAATTGATCATGATAAAAGATTTATAACAATTAAATGAAATATTATTGTATTTGAGAAGCATATATTGGTTCGGGTAAAACTGAATTACACTAATTTAGATTTTGTGAAAAATAAACTGAAATAACCAGACATCACACCGATTGATAAAATGGGTTACTATTATGAATGACAAGGAAATCTTGTGGTCAACTTGTTTGGTTATTTATTCCTTGGATATTTCCAAACAATTGAGCGATGAATGAAAAGCAAATAGTTTGGGCGACAAAAGCATTTGAAATTTGATGGAAATTATTATCGATTTCTCAAACTTACAATTTATATGATTATTATCTCAGGTTTTGAGTCGACTTTAATTGCATTTATTTATAGCTTTAACTCAATCCGAGAAAAGTTCAAAATTCATGATTAAAAAGTAGCGAATTTCTGCGCGAAAACTGATTACATTGTCTGAGAAAATGATTGATTAGTTTTTATTCAAAAAATTAGGACATTTTGTTTTTTTGTGGATAGGATTCAAATCAATTATATTAATTCAAAATCCGATAGTTTTTGAATTTATATTGTTTTGAAGCCGTGTTTTGCCGGCAATCACTTATCCAATGAAATTCATATTTTTCGCTCAGATGTGTCTCCGAGCAAAACGTCAGACCCAAAGAAGGTCTGCGATTCGACATACATTGAGCCACAGAAATGGATGACACAAATAACACAACCCTTTGAGCACAAAATGTGATCAAATGTCCCAAATGTGGCAAAAAGTCATTGAATACAAGAAATAATTAGCCTTTTTTATCGCCGCATTATCTGAAGAAAATGACATTTTTTTTCTAAAAAATAAGGGTGTGCAATACGCAGGGTCAGCATTATTTGGCAAAATTAGTACACTCGAGTGCTATCATAATGGACACCCTTTATAATGAATTTTTCTTTATAGTCAACAACTTATAAATTCCAAATCCACTTCAATAGACATTAATTTTAAAAATAGTCGCTTATAATCAACATTTGTTTCCTCTATAATGAGCGCTATGTTTAGACCACTCTAATAGAAAACTGTATTAAAACTACTCCCTTATAATCAACAATGAATTTCACAAAACTTTCCGAGATTTTCGGTTACGTATTATAGGCCGACAAAAAGGGTAATACAATACTGATGTGAATCCTGTATATACACTAAGGACTGTACGAAAAGTGTCTTCGCTTTAGAATAGCAAACAAAAAAGTTCAAAATTGAAGCAAAAGATAAAATCGTTTTCTCAATAATTAAATAAACTTTTTTTTATATTTGTATTCAATAACTAAAAGTTTGATTAAAGCAATTAATAGTTAATTGTTTTAATTGCATTCAATTCAGTCTATACTTCATTTAATAACCAAATGAGGGAAAGCTAAACAGACCGGGTTATAATTCGAAAACTGTTTAATAAATATCTAGGTTGACAAATTTGAATCTGTTTCAATTTGTAATATAGTCAAAGCTCCGAGATATGGATGGCCTATTGCCAGAGAAATCTGTCCATAACATAGAGCGTTCATAACAGGGAATGTCAGAAAAAATTGAAAATAAATTCAAAAATTGTTTATTTCAGAAAAAATAAGTGATTTTTGACTGTTTAGAGTTATCAATGTCTTCGATCACTTCATACTTAGTTTTCAAATCAATTTACTGTCTCTTCCTTTTGAGGATTACTTATATTTACTTCAATTAATTTTTTATTGAAGAACTTTTTATGAAAAAATGCTTTCAATTTATGACTTAAACAATGATTACTAACAATATTATTGGCAAACAAACACTGCTTTCAATGCTTTCTCTTAAATGTTGATATTTTTGCTATGATTTAAAGTTTTTCAATCAAATTATCCACACTATAGAGAGTTTGAGTCCATATAAATAAGCCATATATTGGCCCTCCAAAGAGAACAGTCTCAACACTGATGGAGTCTAACCATTAAAGTCTTGTTATCATATTGACGTGAAAACCATCCATAAGATAGAAATATCCATAACATAGAGATCCATAACAGGGAATGATTTCAACATTACAGGTATAGGCAAACCAACAAATATGTCAAAATCATCCATACCAAGGAGCTTTCCATAACAGGGAGCTAAATATCTCGGAGCTTCGACTGTATATGCCGACTATAGTCAATGAAATCACATTATAAGAAGACATTAATGTATTTGATTCGTGGCAAAATTGCCAATTTGTATGTTTGAATGGAAAATAATCATTAAATAAATTTTACCATATTAAAATCGACTTGGTCATTTAAATTGCCTTCTGTTGCCTTACAAATAATTAATGTGGATGAATTTGTACATCTTTTAACATCTTAAACATCTTAGCATCTAAAACTGATAAAATAGATAGGTATTTTAGTGATCGCTTATTTACCATGATGATTCCTGACAGTGATTTGCATTTTTTACCAACTCTTAAAATTTCGTATTTCATGAAAACTTTTCGAAACTTTTGTTGATTTTTAATGTAAATAAATAATAAAAATAAAATATATTTTATATGAAATTTATTGCGATTTTACTAAAAAACTCGAATACTTTAATGATTTACAGAAATGAATATATAATTAAATAAATTATAGAATATTTGAGAAGTAATGGCATCGAAAACAACGAATTGAATGGCAATTAGTCTTCAAAATAAGCCGAATCTCTGCTCTTATTATTCATTACTTCACAACTGATTGCGTCTAAAATATTGTTCAATAAACCCATTTGTTTTGCTTCTTCGAGCAGATCCTGTAGTGATTTGATCTTTTGTTTGTCCGAATCAGTCACTGGTAGTGACAGAGCGGACTCAACATCCAGTTCTTCACTTCCATAATAAAGACTGTCTGTTTCGACATCATTCAGATCCCACTCCAAACTAAGTTCTTGAAGAGGAGTTCGCGGTGTTGTGTCTTCTTCTTCATCGTATTCTTCGTCACCATTGAGATGATGAACACGTTTGAGATCATCGCAAATATCATCGGATTCTTCATTTAAGTCAGTGTTAGTCAGAGTGAAAAAGTCTGGATTGAAGTTAAGACACTTTGAACCCGAAAAGTCGAATATCTGTGAATCAATTTCGACGATAGACTTCTTGATGTCATCAATTTGAGTCAGCACTTCATCTATTCTGTCCACCGTTTGGTTCTTCAACACATTCGGTGAACGAATCAAATGGTTTTCAGATAAATATTTGTCAGTAAAGAGATTATAGTTATTATAATTTAGATTTATGTCCAACTGATGCCAGTATGGGGTGTGTGGTGAGGGTAGGTCCAGGTCTGGCACATCGTCGGTGTCCAGATAACCACTGGTTCTCAGTTTGGTTTCATTGAAGTTAACCAATGGATTGTTCTTTCTGTTGATGAAGAAGACCGGCTCTAACCGGTTGGCATCAGAGCCCAGAATTTGCCAAAACTTATTTGATATCCTTTTCATTTTGGGACTAAAATCACTCAATTTGTATAATATATAAGCGGAGGCCCCCAATAACAACAGCACTGATGAGTAACGATTCACTGATAAATGACAAAATAATAACAAGGTATTAATTAAATGATAAATTATTCTTATATTTTCTATAAATTCTTTGAAGTCAACTATTGTTCGCTCAAATCAATGAGAGTTTCATATATTTAGAAGTTTTGATTTTATTTATAAGTATTTATATTTGATTTTCTATTCATATTTCCGTCGGTTTCGAGTCATTTGAGATTAAATACATTAAATGAGTCGATATTTTTCTCAGTAATTCTGATTAATCTTTTCCCTACTGATTGCAAAATATTTTTCCGGTGCAAAGGATAAGCCCTTAAAGGGAGTCATTATTTTCATTCATAAGAAGACATTATAAATATATGACCTTTGATTAGATAAGTGACTGGATATGATTTCTATGGAAAACTTGAAATATGAGACAAATATTTTGTTTTCATTGTTATTAGAGTTAATTTGCGATGAGTTTAATGTTTTGCTTCAAATTATTCGAATAATTAGTCACTCAAATGACAGGTTTTGGTCATTTGGTTTCATATCAATTCCAGGTAAATAACCAAAGTGTCAACATTAAGCATGTTATCAAGTGCATTATGAGTTATCTTGAAGAGTCATGTGAGATTAATTAAGAATGATGAGTTTTAAAAATTAAAAATTATTTTACTGACTCATGTTTTACCGGAATTTTTCAAAAGTATGCCTTTTGTATGAGTTTCTTACAAGTAGTCACAAAGGGGGCAATAATTTGAAAGTTCATTGAATCAATTAAACTTTCAATTCAAAGTCAATTTTTTCCTCCAAATATTTATGACATTTATTCAGTATTTTGAAAAGCATTTGAAATTTGATGGAAATTATTATCGATTTCTTAAACTAACAATTTATATGATTATTATCTCAGGTTTTGAGTCGACTTTAATTGCATTTATTTATAGCTTTAACTCAATCCGAGAAAAGTTCAAAATTCATGATTAAAAAGTAGCGAATTTCTGCGCGAAAACTGATTACATTGTCTGAGAAAATGATTGATTAGTTTTTATTCAAGATTTGAGTCAAAAATTAGGACATTTTGTTTTTTTCGTGGATAGGATTCAAATCAATTATATTAATTCAAAATCCGATTAGTTTTTTAATTTATATTTTTTTAAAGCCGTGTTTTGCCTTTGAATTTAATTAGTGTTTAATTAGTTTTAAAAGTATTTTCAACGAAAGACTATGGAATCAAATGAAGTCTGCGAAGAGACCGAGTAATTAATATTTTAAATTCACCCATCAAACAATCAATTAGTTATTTTTCTCTTAGGACAACCTGGGGTTATTGCAAAAGGAGTATCGATATGATTGAAAAGCATTTGTTTTTAAGCGATTATGGCGTCGCCGAAAATCTGAGTCTTCTCCAGACTTTGGACATCAAATATGTTTTATCCGTTTTTGACGACGATTTGAACCAAAAGTCAGAGACTATTACTTATATGAAGATCGAGGTCGCAGACAATTATTACCAAGATCTGTTGACTCGCTTTCCAGAGACTAACCAATTCATTCGCAATGCTCAAGATTCAGGTGAGAATGTGCTGGTGCACTGTCACGCGGGTATATCGCGATCGGCTACTCTTGTCATCGCTTTTATAATGAATAAATATAAGATGCCTTTCAAGTCGGCCCGGGCTCTGGTCCGACGCCATCGAGGAGTTCATCCCAATGAAAGCTTTGTGGAACAGCTCAAACTCTATGAGGAAATGGGGTTTACTCTCAATGCAAACAATCGAAAACTCAGACAACATCTGATTATATGTGTACTCAATGTCGAGAGTCTTCTGACCACAAAACACATTAATAAAATCGAAGAGTATTTTAAACGCAGAGATTTAGCCGAAGACATGACCAAAAACCATGAATCTGGGGTTTCATTACTCAATTTGGGACCAAAGTGTCTGTGCGTTCAATGCGGTCATCACTTATTCAATGAAATTCATATTTTTCGCTCAGATGTGTCTCCGAGCAAAACGTCAGACCCAAAGAAGGTCTGCGATTCGACATACATTGAGCCACAGAAATGGATGACACAAATAACACAACCCTTTGAGCACAAACCAGAAAATGTGATCAAATGTCCCAAATGTGGCGAAAAAGTCATTGAATACAAGAGACAATTAATACAATACTGGTGTGAGTGTTGTATACACTCAGAAATCTACGGAAAGTGTCTTCGCTTTCGAATAGCAAACGAAAAGTTCAAAATTGAAGAAAAAGATTAAATCGTTTTCTCAATAATCAAATAAATTATTTATATTTGTATTCAATAATTAAAAGTTTGATTAAAGCAATGAATAGTTAATTGTTTTAATTGCATTCAATTCAGTCTATACTTCATTTAATAGCCATGCTCAAATGAGGGTAAAAACAAATTTGCCCTTGATCATCCCTAATTCTAATACTTTTTCGTTGAAATGTGATAACCTGGATATTTTACAAATGAGGTAATTTAATATAATCGCTTAGTAGTGTTAATTGCAACTAAGAATTTGTGCAATACTGCCATGATACTTCAAAAACAAAATTTTATGAGTAAATTGAGTTTTAAATTTCTAATAACAATTTTATTTTATTTTATATTTTCATGAATTCTTGTTTCAATTCTTACTTGCTATTATAAATGACTTGAATATTCTGATGAGTATCAGGTTTAAAGAGCAGACCATTTACATCATGCAATTCTTGCGATAAAATCAGTGAATACGTGACTTATGTTTCAACCCTTTCTTCTTTAAAAATTGATTTCAAACTGAATTGATTTTATCGGTGTTTCACGGAATTCAATGCCATTAATATTACAAACGCCTCACAAAAGACACAATTAAATTGGGAACAAGTCATGCATTGAATGGAGGGGCTGGTAGTTAAGAATAGAAGTGTTCTTCGAATGACATTCTCAAGTGTTAAGAACATTATTATCATTAATTTGAATATAACTTATTCATCGTTAGTCATCTCATTCTACAATTCAATCATTAGTTTTGAGCCTCAAATCGATTCACTATTTTTAGACATTTATTTAGAATTTTTTTCATAGTCTTTAGATTTGTATTAATTGGAAGTCTTTTAAAACATAAATCTTTGTATTTATTTATAGGAATCGGAATTTTTGTAATGAATTCTTTAGGAATTTGTTGAATTGTAATCAAATAAATAGATGGAGCGAATAACCAAGGTCTCTGTCGCGACAGATATTGAGAAATCATTAAGAAATGAGAAAACTCGCAAAAAATAGTATCATGATAATATCAAGTTCAGGTTCTAAGAATAGAATAGATGACTTCAAGTTTTATAGAATTAATCATCTTGGTCTGAATAATGACAAATAAATATTGCTAAGCTCATGAGCAATAATAAAATTTTGATTGAACATAATCATTTGAAAACTGTGCTAGACTCACCTAAACTTTCTTGCCGTACATCGAGTCTGAAGCCACAGGAGGGGCAGTGCGTCGCTATAGCGGTCGATGCGATTGAAGAGGAATATTCAAAAGTTGATAAACAAATCAATTGGTTTGCTGTTGCCATCCGATTGTCGTGTGCTCAGCACTCGTTCTCATATACCGGCGTTGGCTTTAAATTTATAATTTTACTCAAACCAATTGATTAAAAAAAAATTTAAAACTGATTTTAAATAAATATTATGTAATCTGATAGTTGAAAATTTCAAACTCTTCTAGGGATTAATTTTTTGTCAAAAGAAAAATAACATTTCTTAAGAAATACAAATCGGAGTAAAACAAGAGAGGCTTTGAGTCAATCATAAAGCAATTGATGATTAAGTTTTTTATCTAATCGTTTGCCTCTAGGAATGAGATATTGTCTGAACAGAAGACTAATTAAAAACATTACTTCAGAACTAAACAAATCAAATATAATCTTCGGGAATGACGTTAATTATTATCATTATTAGTATAGATGTACTTGAACATTGCTGTTATACACCAATATAACAGTGGCTCAACCAATACTGTTTTGGTTGAGAATTAATTTAATTAATTAAAAACATTCAATACAACAACCGATTGATAGCAGAGTTTTCAAAGGGTTTTCATTGACTGAAAACTTGAAACTTGACTCAAATCACGAACTCATTTAATAACAACACATATATTCATCGATAGAGTTGTTTAACAGCTGTTGGAAAAAAGGTTTCTTTTGGCGCTGGAGTTGAGCACAGAATTAATTGGAGAACGGGTGTAGAAAAACACTATATTTTTTATTTATTACATAAAAAAGAGTTTAACCGCATTTCAAATGATATGAATGAGATGTTAGTCCTATCCAGAATTGAAATCTCTTCTAGAGTTATGACTTATTCTGTGCTCAGATAGTGTTTTGTTTATTCTCATCACTCAATGGTTTCGCACATAAGAAGACGGGGCTGTAGGATGAGCTGTTAAGATAGAGCTTATGGAGTAATAACTAAATACGTGACACAACTGTTAGCGTTTTTGAAAGACATTGAAGAAAATAGATTTTCATTTTTGATTTTTACGCTCAACAGAGCCGGGATGTGCACAGATCCCAGTGCTAAGAATAGGCACTCCACTATGTGTGGACTCGATAGTGAAAACTAGTGTTGAGTATAGTCCTGAACTTAATGTAGATTTTCTTGTTTTTCGGGAAAAATAATACATTGAATTTTGTTGTTTGAAGAATCTTGGCTTTTATGCTGAGTTGAAGGCAGTCCAAACTACTGTTGTAATCCTCTTCCTGAAGGGGTTACTCAAAGAAACTTTTTGTTTGAATAAATGAAAAATAAGAAAAAATAATTGCAATTCATTTGTTGGATGAGATTTGCATAACTGGGACGCAAAGGGTTTTGTGATATCCTGTACTCAAAATCAAACTTAATCTCAAATAAAATTAAAATTTTTTAGTTGTCGTCTGAACTCATGAATGAGTGAATGATTTTTTGTTATCCGATATGTTTTACTCGAATTGTTTTGATTGAAATGTTATTTGAAAAACAAAAGAGTTTTTCGTTTAAGTATTCAATCACTTATTTGTCAGACAAACAAAACCCTTATTTTTCAGTCCATTCACTCCCAAAGTGTTTTGTTTTTGAGGAAAGTATAACAAAAAAAAATGCAAAACATTTCTGTTAATTCATGAAATTAATTGAAAGAATAAATTTTTTCTGAAATAGTTTTCAAATAGTTTTGAGAAATAATTATTTTTCATTTGAAAGACTTTTTTATGCAATAAATTAGAGATTCGTTTTGAAAGCCATTAATTAATCCGATTCTGTATTATCTCTCAAATAGAGGTTTTTCTTATGAAAAGTTCTTTTAATGTCTTGACATCAGATAATTCTCCCAAAAATAGTTTTTACTGATTAATCAAGAAATCAAAGCGTAGAAAAATTTGTTTTTTCTCCATGTGCGTAACGAATGTATCAAGTTAATTATCTTGCTCGCTCTCATAATGCTTGACGTTTTAAATTCAGGCGTGAAGCTCGGAATTTTATTTCTTATCCATAACTAGTCTGTGCTCTAAAAATACACCCTTCCGGTGGATGGGAAGCAAGAGAACCGGGCGCTCAAATGAAACGTTAAATCGCTTTTCTCTCCCTCTTCTCTCAAAACACAATTTGATTATTATTTTTAGCGAAAACTATTGGAAAACTCGAATACAACTCATGTAATGTGTTGTCAACTGTTTTGGCAGTCGTTATGAGCCATCAGTTCGTCTAAATGTTATTCATTAATAGTTATCGCCTTCAAAGTCACGTAATATGATTTCACTAACACTTTGAACACTAATATTGTGTTTTGTCTGACATTTGCATTAAACACGAAAACAGTTTTCTTTAACACAATTTTGACATTAATTTAAGGTCAGAATAATTTTCTGCTCCAATAACAGACTGTTTTTCATTCACAAAAAAACATTAAATTTTTGAGTAAATTTTTGAACAATTCGTGGATTAAATGTCTGAGAATTACTGACTCTTGACTTTTTCGAAGGAATTCCCATTCTTTTAACAGTGCATTTTTCACTCTATTCTAGATTATGATAGACTACCCTTGAAATTAGATATCATTTTTCAGAATCATTGCAACAAAATTATTTGAAATTATTAATAGAAAATACAAAAACAAATGTTCGGAATATTTTTCTAATGGTTTTAAATATGTTTTTGAAACTCATTATTGAATGAAATTAATGTTTGATCACAAGATTTATAAACAGCTTTAAAACTGCATTAATCTTAAGTCAAATCAAAATAGTTTACAAAATTAGAAATAAAAAATAACTCATTTTTTTAGTACTTAATGTGAATATAACTTATTATTTGAGACAAATTCATTTTGAGGACAAACACCAAATATATGGCACAGAATGAAAAGTAATTTATGAAAATTATGTGTGAAAATAATAAATTATCTCTGTCATTGCGTGGGCGGCAGAATAGGTATGTACAGGGGCTCAGTACTCGAATTATTTTGGCTGTGCGTTCCTTCCAGTTCAATATATTCTGTCTCATATTTGAATTTATTGAATCCTTTTTTGGTGCTTCGGTTGACTCTGGAGTTAAGTCTTGAACTCAATCGAGTGCTGTCGCAGTCGTCATAAATATAGTTAATTGAATTGGTTTTGATGTCCGTATAGACAGAGGTCTGTTGTCGCGACTTATTTCGATATCTGATTAAATCTTTTCTCATATTTGTAACATATCTTCGAACTATCAACAGAACCATTAATAGGAATCCCAGTAATAACAGAAACAGAATAGCTATTACTGTCCAGGGTGAATGGGCAACAGTGCTCAATGATTCTATGCCAAAATGAACATGTATTATGATGAGGCATATTTTATATTAGATAGTTACCTGGTCTGACATATGCTGAGCATTTTGGCATGTTGTTACTCCACTTTCCGTTTCGCATACATGTTATGGTTAGCTTTCCGACCACAATATGCTCCGGGTCTACACAGGCAAAG
>JAQFXL010001753.1:0-10627 GCA_034693445.1 Edwardzetes edwardsi
TACGATAATATTTGAAAATCTGAAAAATGACTTTACTTTCAGTGAAGTTTCACATAAATTATTGATTTTTGGTCCAACTTTTGCACAAATTTTTTTCATAAATTTCAGTCATGTTTTTTGATAAAATTGAAAATTGTTTTCAAGGGGGAAAAAAGAGCAAAAAAAGACTAGAGTATAGTATAGCAAAGTAATGGAAATGTATTTCTTATTTACAAATGATAGACAACGAAAATATTATTTTTCAGTCATGTTCTCAGTTCTCAATCATAAAAGCGTTTTCAATAGCTTTCAATACAATTCGTATTCAATAAAAGTTTGATTTTATATTTTTCTCCATTTCTTTTCATTTATTTGACTTTTCCTCGAGTTCTTAGTCAACAAATTTCTTTTCAAAAGATTGCATCAATTCTTTGATTTTCAAACTTAAGCCATAGATAGCATACTTTGTTTATCACTTTGAGAAGAAGCCCTTCCAATCCTAAGTCATGTTATCGAAAATCTTTACATTCAGTCAAAGCCTTATATATTGGATTTGTTCAGGACTTGCATACAATAGATTTGGAAGATTTTAAATTTGGCAAGACTAAAATCTCATCGTTTCGTATCGTCGACTCGTCGAGCCTTGAATTGCAAAGCCTTTTAGACGAATGGACAGTAATGTCCTCCCGTTTAGGGGTCCGACGAACGAAAGCACCCGACAGTATTTCGGTATAACTATTGCATTGATCATATAATTGAGGCAATAATTGATGAAAAATTCAAATCATAGACCGAATCGGCACTAATTTACGACGGCGTCAAACTGTTGGCCACTGCCATCCAAGACCTGGATCAGAGTCAAACAGTTGAAATACAATCAATATCATGTGAAAGTGGAAGTCCTTGGGAAAAGGGCAGTTCGCTCATCAATTATATGCGGCCCGTAATAAGAAAACTATGAATTATTTAAAAATATCTCCATTATAGTGCTCATTGTGCCCATTGTGCCCATTGTGCTCAATAACAAATGATTATTTTGAGTTTCATTCCCACTATAACTCATTTGCGATTTCCATCAGTTGTTGATCGCAAAAGAGATCGCATTATATTCGTATCGATTTTTCATATTTAGAGCACTAGATTCACAGCACTCCTCATCCCAGCACACACTGCGATATTGTGGCTCTTATAGCTTTTAATTTGCTTTTGTTTTACTCCTACATTCAGATCACTTTTCGCGGCATAACAGGTCTCGTGGGCTTCGATCAGTCGGGATTCAGATCCAGTGTTACTTTGGATGTGATGACCATTGATTCTGACGGTTTGCAGAAAGTAATTCACTGTTTCTCTAATTCATTGTGTGTTTCGCTTATGTTTTATTGAATTACTATAACATAAAAAAGCAATAAAACGCTATAAAAAAGCAAAAAACTATTTTCAACACTAATTAAATGAAAGATTAAACCATTTCTTCCAAAATCTATTCACAAATCCATTGCTTTTGTCTTAAAGATCGGCATTTGGTCTGAAGACAGCAAATTAGACAACAGCCTCAATATTAGCCATCAATGGTTGAGCCATTACGCCTCCCTTACCCTACAGAACACAAATCTAGTCATAACGACAGTATTGAACGATCCCTACACTATGGTTAAGGAATCCCGTTTCATGAGGAGTGGTAACGACCAATTTGAAGGATATGCCATCGATTTAGTTCAAGAACTCTCAAAAATATTGCACTTCAAATATGAGTTCCGGTTAGTCAAAGATATGGCTTATGGGAGGCCCGATAAGAACGGAACCTGGAACGGTACGACTGTCCACTTCAATGATAAAAATCTTATTTAATGTGTTTGTATTTATCAAAGGAATGATTGGAGAACTGATTAGGGGTGAGGCGGACATAGCTGTGGCTGACCTCACCATTACGTCTAAACGTGAAGAGGCGGTAGACTTTACTCATCCCTTTATGAACACTGGAATCAGTATTCTGTTTAAGAAACCGACGCAAAAAGTCACTTCGCTCTTCTCATTCCTGTCCCCCTTCTCCAACATTGTGTGGTTATATGTTGTCGGCGCCTATATTGGAGTCTCGACAATGCTCTTCATTGTGGGCCGCCTTTCGCCTTACGAATGGGAAAATCCTCACCCGTGTAGGAAAGATGAACAGGTCTTAGAGAACGGGTTCAGTCTTTCCAACAGCTTCTGGTTCACAATTGGCTCACTTATGCAACAGGGAAGCGATCTGGCGCCCAAGTAGGCAACCATTTGCTCGATTCAATCTTCTAATACATTTACTTCTTTGAATGTCAGAGCGATGTCTACGCGAACCATAGCTGGCATTTGGTATTTCTTCACATTAATTATGATCGCCTCCTATACCGCAAATTTGGCCGCTTTTCTGACGGTTGAAAAAATTGTTTATCCCATTGAAAACGCTGAGGGGTTGGCTTCCCAAGAGACTATCAAATACGGGTGTCTGGCCTCTGGTTCAACCGCCTCTTTCTTTTCTGTAATCATTAAAACTTCCATCAATTTTGAAGATTAATCTTAATTTTGACGGTTTTGGTTAGGAATCAAATATAACGACTTATAAGAAAATGTGGAAATTTATGGCTAAAAACGAGGGGGTCCTCAAGAAGTCTAATGATGAGGGAAAGAAAGCCGTGGAAAAAGGGGACGGAAAATATGCGTTTCTCATGTAATTAAAGCTAATTTATCGATCATTTCTAGCCTTCAGTCCAACACTTTCTCTATTTTACAAACACTTCTATCGATTAGTGGTTTACTTTATTTTATGTCCGCATTTGAATTGAACTTTAAATTAGGTCCCAATAGTCAGCCAGTAATCAAACCCCGGTTTCAGACAACAAATTGAAAATTGGCTTCACTTCTATTTAAAGCCCGGAAATTATTTTCAAAATCTAAATAATAATTAATTGAAAATTATTTGAAGGGAAAGCGCTTCCATTGAACATATAGTCGAACGAAATTGTAATCTTACACAAATTGGTGGTCTTCTCGATAGTAAAGGCTATGGAATTGCCACCAGTAAAGGTATATTTAAGAAAAACCCACTTTAAATATACTCATATTTGATGGATAACTTATCTTTCAAATCTAGATTCGATATATCGGATGCCTTTATCGCAAGCGATCCTTCAGTTGCAAGAGAGCGGTGCTCTACTCATACTGAAGGAGCGCTGGTGGAAACAGAAAAAGGGTGGTGGACAATGCATTGATGATTCAAAGAAAGGATCAAGCTCAGTTATGCCGCTCAAAATTGATAACGTTGGGGGTGTTTTCGTTGTTCTCCTCGGAGGCCTCTCTTTCTCGCTATTTGTTGCTATCTTGGAGTTCATGTGGAAAGCAAGAAATTTCACACTGGACCAGGTCTTAAATCATTCAACAAAATTACCATATCTCTAATTTAAGCTTCAATTGTTCCAGGATACAATTTGTGAGGAAATGTTAAGTGATCTTAAATTTGCGTTTTCATGTCAGAGCTCATCAAAGACTACAAAACCGAAGATCTATTATAAAGACTATAAAGACATGGGTGAAAAGAGTGGACTTCCGCCACAATTAGGACCTCATTTTTCTACTATTTATTGATGAATACAATCGTAATTTAGAGCAATAATTGCGATGAAAAGAGAAAATACAATCAAATCATCAAAATTTTGAGACAATATTTATCAAAATATAAATCCTTTTTCTATTAATTCTTAAGTCAATCGAAAGTTTAGTTTTAAATTAAAAACTGATTCAAACAAACGAAAGAAAAATTTTAATAAAAAAACTATTCATTAAATTAAAGATCAATTAAGTTATTAAACGACGAAAGAATTTACTGCAAAATAATTGATTTAAACTTATTTTCAACCTTTCAAATGACAAGTGATCTCTCAATTTCTCAACTTCTAGCCAAGGTCTAATTTCTCAATCTCGAATGCGTGAGCAAGAGTTACTAGCTCAATAATACTAATCAGGACATATTTTCAAACTTTTCCACTTGATAACTCAATTATAAACTGTTGAAGCATGTGTGCATGCTAACTGTTATCTTGTTTATCTTTACTATTCTCCAGTAAATTTCCATTCAGTTTAGACATTAACAAGTTAAATTAAACATAGTCACAAATGATATCAAGGCCCACAAACTTGCAAAACCGAATAATAAATTACGCTTGATTAATTAGGTAAGCCCACACATGATCCAGCACCAATTAATTATCTCGCAATAGTTTTTAAATGTAATTTAATTTTACTTTTCCTCCATTTTTAACAATTTGTACATTTATTTTGTTTATAATTAATTGAAAAAATTATAATAATATTAATGTTTTTCTATTCGTATAATTAATTAATGTATTAAACGATTAATTAATGTCTAATTCAGTTGAAAAGTGATCGCAATTATTGAGAAAAATAAAGATAACGAAAATTTGTTAACAAATTATAATAATATTGATATTAAATGCAAACAATTAGTGACCAAAACAGTAATCATCACTCCTTTGTCTGTTCAGTGTTTTTGAAATTAAGCCAAAATTTTTAATGATATGTGAATTGAATTTTGTTTTTCTTGTTTTGCAAAATATATTTTTCAATTGAAGTCTAATTTATTTAACTTAATAACTGTTTTATTGATTGTTTTCTTTAGTTATGAGAAAATTGCCAAAAATTTCTGCCTTTGAAATAATCGACTGAATAATACTTTTTTATAAACCAGTGTTTAGTCAAACGTCTGATTAATTTGAAGCCTATTGTGAACTATAGGGTATTTTGAACTTGCTTCAAATAATCAAATTTCCAGAACTATTGATTATTTGAATGTGTTGTGAGCACACCATAAGTCATCAGACAATGCCTTGTGGTGTGTCCACAATCAGCAAAACTCTTGGTCTATTAGACACAGAATTGTCAATTTAAACGTGCAATTTATCCATGCCTTATATTTATTGAAATTTGAAACTGGAATTGTGCTGATCAATCTATTTACAACAAAACTCTGTCTACGTCAGCATGGTAAAGGGATCACCAAGCAAACAATGTGTTTGTCATGTGAGAATCAAGTAAGCAACTGAGCAGGTTCTCAAACGAATAGTCACCACCAAGGTAAGCCTAACAGCTCGGAAATCTTACAGATGTTCAGAGGAAATCAAAATGTTGAAAGCGTCCAAGTAAGAATCTTGTTCATTTTATTTGTTTGATAAGCGGATGATTACTGATTTGCGGAAAAATATAAACTATTATATCATTGAATAAAATATTCATAACATTTGAATCATTTAAAAATGACTTAACAAACAAATTGTGATTTTTTCAAAAAACAACTTTAATTTACATTCGTTTTAATTAATACATGAATTTCCTGAAAACGAAAAAAAGGTGTTTCATCTATCAATTAATAATAGTTATAAAATTGGTTTAAATTATTACTCTATTTATTATTTATCTCACAAATGAATAAAATGAGTAATTTTTATAACAAATCTCAGTTACATATCACCACTCAATGTATTTATTACCAGGATTAAATCAAAAACTTGTTGAAAAAGAACAACAAAAACCTCAGAGAAAATCTCCTTATTGCCAGTTGTTATTATTAATCAAGGAAAAAATTTATTTAACGCTTAAATTATTATTTTAATTGTTTGAATGAAAATTTTATTATTATTTGTCACAAAACATGTGATTTAGTAATGGATTTGTGACTCAAAAGTGTTGTTAATATTATTATTAATATTTAAAACTTTCAAAAGTTATAATCAAATTATTATTAATAATATATTTCTCACTAATATTTCTCTTCTGTTTCAACAATTTTTATGGCACTTAAAAAGTTTATTTGAAAAAATTATTTTCAATGTTTTCATTTAGATTGCATTGAATGCAATACAAACACAAACAGTGGTTTCGGTAATAATTAGTCTTTTTTTTTAATTTAAAGCATCGATGAAAATGTTTCACTCATTTTTGAATTAGTTTTTTTCAGTCATTCCTTTCTTTCCACACAAAAACCTAAACATTGATTCAAAATCTTTGGTTGTCTTCACTTATCTATCATTAATTATATTCTTCATAAGTCTTCTCTAAGTCTAATCTTCGTTAAGTTAATGAATCGATTCTTGCATTCATTCTCAGACCATATCCTCAACAAAAACTTCTAATTTGCAGACATTATATTGTCTTCCGCTTCCTTTCAATAGTTATTATTATCTTTTATGTCTTTTGCAGTAGTTTTGTGTCGAGTCATGAGATGATAGACACAAATGTGAACAACAAATCCATACAAACAGTGATGAGTTGCTCCTCTGGTAGACAATCGTTGCAAAAATATATTAACATTCAGTGATAGAAACAAAAGCAAAACTCAATGAACTGTACATCAGATGAGCTAAGAGTGGGGCGAATGACGATAATGGGGTTGTAGTTGTTGTTGATGATGATGATTATGGCACTCTCCACACTCGAACTGTAGGGGCGAAGACGTCTTTCGCGACTCAATCATTTGCATAATTCCGTTTTCCTGCGGCAACATTTCCATAGCCGACGGCACATAAGTATTTATGGGTCCAGTTATACATTTAGAGCACTGGCGTCTCAGTGCTGGCCTCTGGCGCGGCGCCCGACACTTGACGGCAAATCTGAGCTCCTCGGCCATCTCAGAGCACAGGGATTGCTGGTTTGAACATAAAAATAAGTTCTGTATTCAGTCGGTTAGAGAGAGAGAAAAGAGATCACATTTTTTGAGAGAAGGATAAACATTTCAAAACTCAAACAAAATCTAATATAAAATTAATGTTTTTGCTCTCAAAACACAAATTAATTGAACTGAAAAATACTTTTAAAAGCTTTATATTTGTAGTCAGAGCTGAAGAACCGTAAGTTAAGTGAGTGACTGACTGTTTGTCCGGTGGCAACCCAATTGGCCGATTCCTAAAATGCCTATTCCCTATAAGACCTACGATTTTAAACTGCTTAAGGATCAACTTTTTGGAGTTTCAAAATACTAAATATCGAAAACATCATAGAATATAATTCTAAACTTTGATAATTCAATCATATACTGGCCACTCATAACTAATTTATTTCAATCCAGAGTACATGTCTTGTAAAAAAGACAACCATTACTGCATTGGTATTTTCATAATTCAGTTGCACGGACAATTATTTCAATTTCTGGTATTTTGGTATTTCGGGACAAAATCTATTTTATTTTTGATGTTTTAGGAGTTGGTCTTTTGGGAATCGGCTATTTGGGATTTAACCGTCTGTCCACTACCAACCAGTATTTGCACAACTCCTTCACAAAAGCACAGCGTAAGGGTTGGTTGAAATGTATTTAATATACTTATATTGAGAGATAATGTCGTGCAAAAAGGGAACAGACATTAAATTAATGTGTGTTTCGAGTGTGTCATTAGAGTTAACGCTAAACTGATTTGGATTACATTAGAGCCTGAGTTTCAATAATTAGCGTTTATTTCTACGGCTTCAATAAAATGTTCAGGTGAAAAATGACTTCCAGTGCTCTCTCCGGCAATACCTCACAATAATCGGCGCCAATTCGAGCGCTAAAATATTAACCATTTTTTATTGTTATTTACACTTTGAATGTGAGCCATAAATACAGATAATTACCGAATGAAATACATATTATATATCGCTTCAAATAAGTAGAGCTCAGTCTCATAGGAAGAGCTCTCTTAAGGCCAACAAAAATGCTGTGAAAACTGCCTTCGGTTGGCCTGAAATGACACTTTCGTGCAATACAATCAACACTTTATACCCGTCACTTGATTTTTTGTGCTAGGATATAAACAAAAATTAGTTGAGTAAAAGCTTTTCCGCATTGTTTGTTTTCAGGTCATTTTGCGCGCAGACTAACGATTGTCTTATCGACTGTTTTAATGAAAACAATTTTTCAAACTATAGTCAAAAACAAAAGCTCTTTGTTTTGGTATTTAAAGGCAAACCTCTATTATTGAAGACTTTGCAGACAAATCAATACGACTATTGTGTCAATGAATTAATGAATTACTTAATGGAAAAGTTAATTTTTGTCACAAAATTACTTCATTCTTATGTAACCCAAAGGTATTTCAGAGCAAATTCTTGTAGTTTAAGTGAATAGAGTATTTCAATTCGGCTTATATTCAAAATTGTTGATAATTTGCATATTTAAGTGAAAATCGCCTTTCAATTGAGTCTTTGCATTAACTGATTAAATATAAAATTGAAGCAATAATTGTGAATGTTTTCTATCTTGGTCATTGAAATTTTCAGCCTAAATAAGCTTTATTACCCTGAAAACTATTCATTAATCAAATTTCAAGAATTCTTGAAACCGAAAAATGTTTGATAGAAAATAAGCTCAAAATCCTTCTAATTATGAGTTCAAATCCCTTAGCATTTCACTGCTTTTAGACAACAGATTATTCAAAGATAAACATAAATTGTTTTCAAAAAATGTTTGAATGATTAGAAAATATGTTAATCTATTTCACAATGAGTTTAAAAATTGAATTTTCGTTATTTGTTTACTCATTAATGGATTGCATTTTTAAAAGACATGAATACTATAATCAGTTGACTTGATTTGAATAAAAGTATATCCGAGCAATCATTCGAGCGATACATTCAACTAATGTTTACAGAATATGTCAACAAATTTTCAGTTGATTTGCATAAATCGCAAACAAATAACTGTATTTCGTTTGATAATTGATGACAACGACTGCATATTTAATTCGTTATCAAATAACAGGTTATTTTTCAACCACTAATTTATGATCAAATGTTGAGACAATACTATGGCTCAGAATATACTGTTTAATATTGAGCGCAATATTTCGTAATTTGTTTTACTGGAATAACCAAGGCTTTAATATCGATCTGGTCTATTATTCCGTTGATTATAGAGTTCTTTGGAAAGTATGACCAAACTCGATTATCTTTCTAATGTACGGCTTGGGATGGAATGTCCTTCAGTTGCCCTTCAAGATGAAGAAATTGAATAATGTTTTTATCAAAATCTGATTTGTCGTTATTGAAGACCTTTTTGGAAAATCAGATTTTTGCTGTAAATTCAATTTTAGATCAAAACTTCAATCATTGGTTTAAAGACTAAATTCTGTAAAATTTCACAAAAATTTCATTTATTTGTCTGAAAACCAGACAAAGTGTTGAATGCTTTCAGTGAAGTAGTAATCAAATGCGCAAACATTAGAGTCATTACTGACCGCTAGTAATGGTCTTATCTCTTAATTCCGCAAAAATATGAAATAAACCGCAAATCGAATGCAATAATAATCGTGTTTTAGACTCAACTATCAAACGTTACGCTTCGATGCATTACAACCAATGAAAGGGTTTTTCATAAATATATAACTTTTCGGTTATTAAAGAAAAAGAGATCAAAACTCTTCTTATGGTAACAGAACTCACTTAACACCACTGTTGTAATGGGACTCCATTTTCTATCATTCTTTCTATTACTGGTCTAACGCACAGACAGTCGTCAGGCATAAGGTCTTTGAACTCAAAAATACATTAATGGAGTTCTCAATAACAATAACTAAACAAATGGTAGTCTTCAATGAACAGATAGGGATGAGTGATGTCTTACCCGTTGGTTCTGAGCGTTCTTTCGGGAATTGACACAAAACTCTATTATTGCGGTGAGAATAGCGACGGCCAGACCTCCGAGAAGTACAACAAAAACACCGCCAATATTGTCAACTCCTAATGCATTCGCTTTTCCTTCTTTGCTTTTATCATCTCTGGAACAGGTAATGCCCGGCCTTTTCCACCACCGATCGTATAGCATACGAATGACACCCTTTTCTTGGAGATGTAGTATTGCCAACGATATCTTGTCTCTCCAGGGAGATCCTAACGGATAGTTTATCATATTAACTTGTTCATGTGATCAATACATTTTGAATTTAAATAATTTAAAATACACTAGCTCAATCAAGTGTTTACAAGCTCAATTAATAGCATATAAATAGCTCTACTGATGTCGTGAGACGAGTGATATGTTAAAAATGTTTATTGAATTGATGTTTGCGGACATCAATTCCGTAGTAGAATGTAATAGAAAATGTGTTCTAGGTCTGGTAGTCACAAAATTTAATGAATACCCATTTGTCAATAGGATGTGCCAAAAATTTCAAGCAATTGTGACTTATATTTATAAGGTATCACCCAAAGAGATAATTATTGCAATTCACTGATTGCCTGATCCACTCGACTGTGTCTTCCTTCGGTATGTGACCGAATTTCAAAAAGAATGAATAACCAAGCAATTTCCTTCAATACCATTGACATTAAGCCTTCTCAGTAATTGTCAAGACAAAAAAAAAAGAATAATATCCTTTGAAAATCAGAAGCTAGGCTTTAATTATCATACATTCAAGTCTAGCATAACCTGGCTATTCCTTACTGTGTCTGACTGTGTCTCTAATTTTCCAATGAAATGCATTCAATTAAAACGTCTGATCATTCAATGCGTGAAAATTTTCAAACATTTCTGGTTATTATGTAATTTTGTTGTTTGATGTTTGATGTTATCGGATATCATGTCATTCATTATGGCTTTACTCAAAATTACAGTGTTTTCTGTGTTGACATAAAT
>JAQFXL010001754.1:0-10627 GCA_034693445.1 Edwardzetes edwardsi
GCGGGGAGAGTTTCCATCTGAAGGCCTCCCACTTGGACTGAGACGACAGTCTTTCCACTCATATATTCAGTGAATAATTCGTTTGTTTGGTATAAAAGACCGGATAAACAAATCAGAGATAATCCGTATTTTAGACCAATTTGTTTGAAATGTTTAACAAATGATTTCAACATTTTATTCAACTTTCAATTAAATTCCTGATTTGATAGATATATTTTCTTATATTCAAACACTGAAATGAACATGTACAATGTATTAAGTTTCTTGCCATTCATATACACATTGAAAATTGCAAATAAAAAATTAGAAATAGTTTTCTGATAAAACAATTAAGTCATTCTGTTAATTGAAAATCAATTGTATTTTTTCAGTGAAAATTTTGATAAACAAAGTAATTATTTGATATAGATTATTTAATTGTTATCACATATGTTCATATTTCTTGTTTCTCCAATAATTCAACATATTAACCTTTGGCATGTACGGTTAAAAACATGAGTTTTATGTATTGTGGCTGATTCATAGGCCAGCACTTGGAAAAAAAGATTGAAGTTACCAGATTAAATCTTAAATTAAATCGATGATTTGTCATTCTGTATAATTAATCTAGTTGAATAACAAATGACTTGGTTTATATTGAAATTTGACAAAAACTAAATGATAGAAACTTGGGCAAAACTAAATAGAAATATTTGTTACCATGGTGTTTATTTTGTGATGAGGAAGATTTGAATGTGAAATTATCCCTAGAAATTTCTCTTTAATATTCGATAAAGACTTAATAATGGCATAATAAGAATTCAACATGATCGAATATTTAATTTTCTGTTGTTATGAATTAAATCAAATATTACTGAATATTTGATTGAGTTTTGAATATTTACAAACATTTAAAATATAATTTTTAAATGAATTCATTAATGATTTGAAAGAATTAAAAATAGATTTTAGTATTAATAGAATATATTTCATGAAATAATATATAAATGATATTACGATTCAAATTACCATGATGAAATGTATTGCAGTTAATTCAAAACTGCAAGCGGTAATTAATAATCTTGTTTTTATACGCAAGTTCTCAATGTCTCCAGAGCATTCTTTCGAAGGATTTTCACAACCACAATTTAATTGAAAATTTATGGTAGATCGTAGTTAACATGATAATCAAAATGTGACCACAAGACTGAATGGAGATAACCATCAAACAGTGGTGTGTCGGACACAGACTTGCGTTGAAAGAGATAAAAAAAATGGAAAAGCGGCACAGGATGTGTTAAAAGGAATGCAAAACATTCGAATAGCAATACATAGAGTCTATGGTAGTGTTTTTGAAAACCTTATTTGGGGAACGATTTCATACATTTTTTCAGAGTAAGCTGGGTTGTTGCAATATTTTTGTTATACATTTTGTTGACTTGTAGATGCTTGGACAGCTCAATTAGCATGAACCGTTTTACCTGATTATTATGGCTGTACATTAATATTGTTTATGAAACGGGATGTATTAGCATTCATAAAGCGTCTAGGTCTTCTTATGATGATATTTTGAGTATTGCGATAATTTTGGGTATTATTAATATTAAATATATGTTGACTGTTGATAGGATGTGCAAATTTTTGCATCAAACGAAAAAGAGCCGAGATAAACTCATTGACAATCGTAAAAAAAGATAAGCCTAACCACATGCCTAACAGTCCACCAAAATTACAAACGAATGACAAAAATGTTGTCTGCGGTATAAATTTGACCACAACATTAGGTATAGAACCATGGTTGAATACTAGTAGTAAGCTGTTATGATGTCTCCATCTAGTAGAATCATCATATTCATTTTTTTCATAGCTATAATATCTGAAAATACAATCCTTTTTACACATTTTCTTGCAATTAAATATTGCTTTAGATTTTGCAAAACGATTGCAATTATAATCACTTGTTAGTAGTTTATATCGTTGAGACTCTTGTTTCAGTGTTTCCTTCCTCAACATATACCCGGATAAAGGAAAGCCTTCAGACTTGCAGTGATTAGAAATAAAATTCTGAACACAAGATGTGATACAATCGGATCTCATATTGAAATTCGCGAACTTATAATCCAAATCATATTCAAAACAATTTGTGTCGTAATTACTGTCCAACAGTTCGGTCGTTATTTGATTGTATGAAATCTCGTGGCCTTTACCAAAATCCAGGCTAAGTTTAGTTTCTTCGTCCATATCTGGAAAATTATTCTGACTGTGAAATGCAAAGTGAATGTCTTCTAAAAGAAAAAGAGGGAACCAATTGTATGACGCCGTGAATTGAAAATAAATTGTTCGCAAATCAATATCAAAGTGCCTTGATACTTCACATAAGTGGCTAAAAAATGTGAAACACTTCCATTTCTGTCCACTCATTTTATACATCATGCTTTCGATTATCTTAAAATTGAACTTGTTCTCATTCTTTTTTAGTACAATGAAAGTGTCATTCGTCCTAGGTGTGTAACCGAAAATGCCAATATCGAACCTTGATCACATATAAATTTTGAAATAGTTTCATCGCTCTATCGATTATAAATCTCACCCATCACTTGTTATGCTATAATTTGTCAGTATTTCAAGAGTAGAACGCTTTGAAATATTCGCCATGTCCCAAATTTGATTGTATTGCTCAATCAATTTGAGCTCGGTATTCCAATCATATTTAGCTCTAAATTTATTGTAGGTTTCAGTGTATTGTGTGAATAAGTAACTCAACTCCGGATGAATATGAACTGCCCTCTCAATTGACATGTAATTCCATATACAAAATGTAAACGCGGGGAGAGTTTCCATCTGAAGGCTTCCCACTTGGACTGAGACGACAGTCTTTCCACTCATATATTCAGTGAATAACTCATTTGTTTGGTATAAAAGACCGGATAAACAAATCAGAGATAATCCGTATTTCAGACCAATTTGTTTAAAATGTTTAACAAATGATTTCAACATTTTATTCAACTTTAGATCAAAATTCCTGATTTGATAGACAAATTCTTTTATACTCAAAAACTGAACATGTACAATGTATTAAACATAACTAGAAATAGTTTTTTGACAAAACAATTAAGTCATTCCGTTAATTAAAAATCGATTTGTATTTTTTCACTGAGAAATTTCATAAACAAAGTAATTAAATCATATAGATTATTCAATTGCTATCACCAATGTTCATATTTCATGTTTCTCCATTAATCAAACATGTTAACCTTTGCCGTGTACGATTAAAAACCTAACGATTTTCATGTACTGTGGCTGATTAATGAGCCAGCACTTGAAATACTCTATAATGCAATACACAATTTAATTGACATATGAAGGGTTGTTATTAATATTTTCCAATTATATCCTAACTGATCATTAAATTTAAAAAACATTCTTCGGTAAATAAATCAACATTGTGCTCTCAATCTTATCTTGTCAAAATTATAATTTTCGAAATAATCATGCGCTCTCACAACTCTCAATCTCTTAAACATTATATTACATAGATTTTCGAGGATTTTTCTAATTCACAATTAATCAACTAGATCAAAATAAAAAGATTTTTATAAGAGCAATGTTCTATTTGATAACTGAGTTATTATCAGCAAGATGAGCATGAATCTTTTTCCGTTTGATTTTAAATGGCATTACACTAATTATGTATAAAGAACGGGATATATAAGTTATCGAAAGGCATCTAGGTATTTCATTGACAATATTTTGAAAACGAAAATTAAAGTTAATATTTATGTTGATTAATTAATAAAATGTCAATTTTAATTCAAATTCACAAAGTTTGAATGAAAACAAGTATAAACTGGCTAGGTAAAGATGAAAAAGATGACAAAGACGAAAATAATTGTCGTTTATTTAAAATTCGCAAAAAAAATTAACAATCTTATTTTTATTAACAAGTTGCTTCAATTATTCCTAATATTTATACATTCTGCTTATTAAATAGATGTTTCGACAGCTAAATTAGCATGGATCATTTAACATGGATTATAATGTCTGAACATAAATGTTGTATATTGGACAAGACATATTAGTTTTCATAATGCGTCTAGGTCTTCTAACGAGAACATAAAAGACTGGATAAACAAATCAGTGATAATCCCTATTTCAGACCAATTTGTTTAAAATCTTTAACAAATGATTTCCATATTTTATCAAATAATAGATAAAAATTCCTTATTTTGAAAATAAAATTATTTTATTCGAACCCTGAAATCTATAAAGTTGTTTGTTTCTCATATACGCAGTGAAAATTGCTAGAAAAAATCTAGAAGTAGTTTTTTGGTAAAACAATTGAGTCATTTCGTTGATTAAAAATCAATTGTATTTTTTCAGTGGGAAACTCAATAAACAAAGTAATTATTTGATATAGATTATTTAATTATTATCACATAGGTTTATATTTCATTTTTTTTCCTTAATTTCACATGTTGAACCTCGGCGTGTATGGTAAAAAAAAGCTCCTCTTTGGGTTGTGTGGTCGATTGAATATAATTGGCCATCTCATCTCAATTATTCTTGGTTCGTTTTGTAATTTAAATTGTTGAGGCATTGCTAAAATATTCTTCAAGTGACTTTGGCTGTAAATTTTTAATTGAGGTTCAAAGTTTCTTGGTCATTTTTTCCTTACATATTACACACGAAAGGTTAAAAACTTCGAAATTTACAACAACAACAAAATATTTTAATTGCACTAAAAACTTGATTTCGTGTTAAATGCTATTTCAATAAAGGTGATTCAGACTATTCCATAATTTTCTTTATAACCTTGGATAACTTAACCTGTTGACTTTTTCAAGATATTTGTACTTAAGATAATAAACTTGCCAGTTTTTTGAATTATATTACATTGATTTTCAAGGATTTACGATTTTCCATTCTTAACTTACTTGTATTTGCTAGATCAAAATTAAACTATTTTTATAAAAAAAAGTATTTCATTTAATCGTTAACTTTAATATTTTCATACTTTTCTCCATTATCTGAAGGCCTTCTTTCATAATACGGATTTGTGACAAATGGCCTCACATGGTGGCTTCACACTAGTGGCCTCACACATCATGAAAATAAAAATTATTTTTGAAATTCTTATTCAATTTAAAATTCAACACTGATTTCAAATATGAAATTTTAAAAATTTTATATCGAATATTTTTCGACTTATTCGACTTTATATCCGAAAACCTAAAATGACGAAACATAACACATGTTATATCAAATCAATGAACAATTAAACAACAAAAAAGTGTATGAAGTTTATTTTTCGATTCAATTGATAAATTTTGACTCAGCTTATTTCAAAGTTTTCAAATCGAATTCAACAATAGTATTCATTGAAAATTTCAATTAATAATTTTAAATTCTCTTTGTTGTTGAATTATACATTGATTTCATATATCATGTGTTATCATTCGTCATTTAAGGTTTTCGGATATAAAGTCGAATAAGTCGAAAAATATTCAATATAAAATTTTTAAAATTTCATATTTGAAATAAGTGTTTAATTTAAAATTAAATAAGATTTTTAAAAAAAAATTTTATTTTCCTGATGTGTGAGGCCACTAGTGTGAGGCCACCATGTGAGGCCATTTGTCACAAATCCCATAATACAAGTTGCAAGATTCAATATTCTCATTTTTGCAACACTGAGCCCAGGGTAGAACATTTTCAAATCTTTAATGACATTTATCCACTGTACCTACTCCTGGAGGTCCTAACAGAATGCTTGAACTTTTGTAACAACACTGTTGTCCGCCTTCACTTTGATTGACCTTGATCGATCTCATACATAATTCTGCACCTGGGTGAAATAGACAAGGAGGCGCTGCATACGAGGGATCAGTTTGAAATCGTGGATCATTTTTTGCCAATTCATTTGTTGGTGGGCAAGGAAGGACATTCGGTGGCCCAAGGTCATCGTCATACTAAGATTGACAGTCCGCTCCAACAATTGGCGATACAATGCTATAAACATCGATGATGTGGCTGAGTGTATAAAATGAATTATTTTGATTGAACAATTGCCTGATAGTTTTTTTGGATTTGAGCACAAATCCACTAATCAAAAAATAGAGTCTTAACTATATTTCAAACAGTCCGCCAGAATTGCAAGTTAATAATAGGAATGTTGTTTGTGGTAAATACACGATTACAACATTGAGCAATAAATTAGAATTTATCAAAATTTCGAGTTTATTTTTTATCGTTCAATCATTTGACACAAATTTGGATATTTCTGTTGAATTATATGAATTGCCATATGAATTGTTCATGTATAAATATATAAGCATAGAGAATTAGTCTTGATAATTGAGGTTTAACTGTTTGAAAAATAAAAGGTAACAATGTAACAATTTTTCAATTGAAAAACATGGGAATGATAGCAGAACTATTGCTGGTTCATGAATCTGCCACAATACACAAAGCGTTAGTTTTTCACCATACACGCCAAGGTATAACATGTAAATTTTATGGAGAAAAATAATAAATTAACATTTGTGATGATAATTAAATAATCTTTATAAAATAATTACTTTGTTTATTGAGTTTCTCTTTGAAAAAATTTCTCAATAAGAAATTACAATTGATTTTCAATTAACAGAATGAATTAATTATTTTATCAAAAAATCAATCAATTTTTAGATTTTTTATTTGCAATTTTCAATGTGTATATGAGAAACAAGCTACATAATACATTGTTCATGTTTATTTCAGTGTTTAAATAAAAGAAAATCAGTCTATCAAATCAGGAATTTTAATCTTAGTTTTGATAAGATGTTGAAATCATTTGTTAAACATTTTAAACAAATTGGTCTCAAATATGGATTATCTCTGATTTGTTTATCCGGTCTTTTATACCAAACAAATGAGTTATTCACTGAATATATGAGTGGAAAGACTGTCGTCTCAGTCCAAGTGGGAGGCCATCAGATGGAAACTCTTCCCGCGTTTTCATTCTGTATACCAAATTACATGTCAATTGAGAGGACAGTTCAAATTCACCCAGAGTTCAATTATTTATTCACACAATACACTGAAACCTACAATAAATTTAAAGCTGGGAGTAATGATGAAAACACCAAGCAAATTTTGCGTGAGCAATACAATCAAATTTGGGCAAAAGTAGATATTTCAAAGCGTTCTGCTCTTGAAATGTTGACGAATTACAGCATTCCAAGTGATGGGTGAGATTGAAAATTTGTAGAACAATAAAGTAATTCAAAATTCCAAATTAAATCAAAATTCATATTTGATCTAGATTCGATATTCACATCTACGGTTACACACCAAGAACAAATGACACTCTCATAAAATTGAACAAGAATGAAAATAAATTCAATTTTAAGATAATCGAGAGCCTGAAGTACAGAATGACTGAAGATGTAATGAAATGTTTTACATTTTTCAGTCACTTATGCGAAGCATCAAGGAACTTTGAAATTGATTTGCGATCAATTGATTTCCAATTCACGGCTTCATACAATTGGTTTCCTCTCTATGCAAATCCTGACATTCACTTTGCATTTCACAGTCAGAATAATTTTCCAGATATGGATGAAGAAAATAAACTCACCCTGGATTTGAATAAAGGCCACGAGATTTCATACAATCAGATAACAACCAAACTGTTGGACAGTAGTTACGACACAAATTGTTTTGATTATGATTTGGATTATAAGTTCGCGAATTTCAATATGAGATCCGATTGTATCACATCCTGTGTTCAAACTTTTATTTCTAATCACTGCAAGTCTGAAGGCTTTCCTTTTACTGGGTATATGTTGAGAAAAGAGATACTGGAACAAGAGTCTCACCGACATAAATATCTGACATGGAATGATCCTTATTGCAATAACTTTGCAAAATCTTTGGGAATCCATTATTGCAACAAAATATGTAAAAAGGACTGTAATTTCAGATATTATACCGTTGAAAAAAATGAATTCGATTCTAGTAGATGGAAATCACGCAATAACTTACAAATAGTATTCAACCATGGTTCTATACCTAATGTTGTGGTCAAATTTATACCACAAACAACATTTTTATCATTCGTTTGTAATTTTGGTGGGTTGTTAGGCATGTGGTTAGGCCTCTCTTTTCTAACAATTGTCAATGAGTTGATCTTGCTTCTTCTTCGATTCATGCACAAACTAGCACATTCTTCCAACAGTCAAAATGCAGTTAATAATAATAACACCATAATTCATCGTAATTCTCAAAATATTTCCGTTAGAAGACCTAGACTTCTAATGAAAACTAATATTTCCCGTTCCATATACAATATCAATGTACAGCCATAATCATCTTGTTCACTTTGATGGCGATATCATTTATATATAATTCTATGTAATTTATTGTATTAATATTGAATTCATGTCTCATTTCTTTCAAATCATTAATGGATTTATTCAAAAAATATGTTTCAAATGTTTTTTGTATTCAAAACTAAATCAAATTGAGGGACACTTTAATTGGTTTAATGTTTTATATTTGAAATGTTTCATCTAATTCTGGAAAAATCAGATTTTAATTCATTTTATTGTTTACTTGATGTGTGAATAGAATAAGTCAAGAGTTTTGTGAAGTAGTGATTAATGCCATTAATAAAGACATAAATTTCAATCAAAGAAAGATTAATCATCTTCAAGAAAATATTCCCCATTTTCCAATTATTACCACAAGTATAAAATTAATTTATTGAGTTGATAAACTTGCATAATAATCAATTTTAAATGAAATTTCTCGAAAAAGATAAACTCATGAACAGTGATTGAATTTTCTGGCACTAAGTGCTAGCTAGGTAGACATATTCAATGAGGTCAATGAGTATGTAGAAAAACAATCTCAAATATAACAACAAGTTAAGATGTGAAGGAAACAAAAACATTGAAATTCAATTTTATTAAGAAATAAAGTAATGAAGAAATTATATTTACATCAATGGTTATTAATATTTACAAGTTTATTATAATTAGGTTTGTGACTGGCACATTTCACTCTCAGACAGGCATTCAGGCCATCGATTTTTTTTATCTAGACCAATGCTCATCTTTTCTCAATTTGACAAAAATTTTGGTTTTGATCGTTATTTAGAATTACCAAATAATTACTTCAGCTTGGTTAATATTGTAAAACCCAGGAAAATTGCTTAAATAAAATCTATAAGTTGTGAAAAATATTATTTTATTCTTTCATTTTATTAATTGTTATACACCAAAATTAAAATTAATAAGATAATTCTTTAACTTAAAATTGAAGTTAACACTTTTCTCAAAAAAGAAAAACAAGATCCTTTATATAAAATTTAACCTAATTAAGTTATATTTTAAGTTTTAAGATTATATACCAAGGATAAAACCAAGACCATTTACCGTCTAATAGTTTTGAGGTATAGTTTTTATTCAAGAATAATAAAATTTAGTCTTGATTTTAATTTTTTTGTTATTTCATCAATTTGAAATCATCTGTTTAATAATAAAGTGTCAATGACTTTTATTATGTTTATTAAACTTATCTTATCTTGATATCACAATAGAATTGGATATTGATTTTTGCCAAGTTATGATATTATAGTAAATATTAAAAATTTTATAGAAGATTGTTTTGAAAATGGATGAGAAACTAGGGCAACTGAAAAGCTACGAACACTAAACAGGTGTATTCATACTTCAAAAATATTTTCTTCGAATATTTAATTAGTTTATTGTACATGTTTATTCAAAATAAATTCATAAGCTATAGATTATTGATGTGAATATAAGATGATAAATAAAAGCTAATTTAATCATGAACTTATCTTTAAACAGTCGTTGTGAAGTGCTTTCGACACTTTCCAGAATATATTCAATCAAATAACTCAGTTCAATTTAAAAATGACATTATTGTAATGTCAAATTGATCCTGAGTATAAATAAAGTTTGCCATTACCAAATATTGTCAATTACAACAATATTTCAACCTTTAAAGTTAGCAATAAACTCATGCTTGTTAACAATATAAGCATTCGATTTGTACCAACGCAGACATGACTAACAATTAATTTGGTTGAAACTATTCTGGAAAGTGTCGAAATCACTCTCTAATCACAGATTTCATGTTGAGCGTATTTTGCTTTTAAGGAAAAATTCCTATATTATATCATAATTGATCTTGATTAAATAATATTACAAAATAATCAAAACCAAAAACAATATAAAACTTATTCTATTTGAATGAGTTTTAGATTTCAGTGCCTCAAGATTGCCTTGATGACATAACAACGAAGTTTTAATCTGAACGACCTGTTGTTAATAAAGGTTGAAGTCATTCTGGAAAGTTTCAAAAGCATTCTTTGACGACAATTAACATATAAAAATACAAAAAATTCTGTTTCCAATAATGAAAAAAACTTTTGTGATTCAAGTTTTTGAATAATTAATCTTGGTATGATTAGAAAAATATTCATTATTCACAACATGGATAGATGAATATGTGCATAACATTTGTTTTAATCGTGAACTGAATCGATAATAATTGTAATTCAGTATAATTCATCTAGTTAATATACAAATGTCTTTGTTTATAAGGAAATTTGACAAAAACTATTCCATTGAAATTTTGG
>JAQFXL010001755.1:0-10625 GCA_034693445.1 Edwardzetes edwardsi
AAAAGTGTAAAATAACTGATTATTTGCAATAAATATCAGTATTTGATATAAAATCTAAATATAATGTCATTTAAATAATAAACCTTTCATTTGAATATGTTTTCAATACAATGTCCTCTATAATCAACAGATTATTCGAACCAATTGTGTTCGTTATAGTGGCATTCCAGTGTAGCGCATATACATCAATTGTCCAGATGTAACAAATTTAATTACTGGCTGACATTTTTAGAGATTTTTTAACTTTAGTCTTAATATCAGAGAAGTAACTGAAATGTCTTCAGTAGTGATGAGACCAGTATTGCAATCGATATTTCTCTTATCCCTATTTCTTTGGCCACTAATTAGTGAGTATTTAATGGTTAGTAAACTATATAATGACGTGAAATATTAGTTGAAGTGTGCCAGGGTGATGAAGCCCAAAGTCTCGAAAAGTTGCAAGGTTTATTGGGCGAATATCGGAGAAAACTGTCCTCGACCGTTCAAATGTTAAAACAAGGCAAAGATGGTGAGGGAGGAATTCAATTGAATGACGCCAAGAAAACTTTAGGCCAGGTTACATCTTTGGTTCAGAATGACCAAGCACTGAAAACAATTCCTGGCATCAGTGAATTAAGCGCTCCATTGAGTCAATTGACTGCAATCTCAAACAAATTGACAGCCAATTTGGATGTATTGATGCAACCGATGACTCAAGTGTTTGGTCTTCTAGGTCAAATGACTAACAAGATACAAGATTCAGCAGAAGGGGCTACGGCGGGCGTAGGAGGAGGTTTACCAATAGGCTAATGATATTAGGCGGCCGATTGTATTGACTTTTCATTTCAGTCAAACATTAATTTGAATTAAAATTAATTAAATTTGTTTTGAAGAGTATATCAAATATCAAACAGAAATCGTTTGATATCTTTATTCGAGTTTTGATCGCTTTTATGAGAGTTGTGTCGAAAAACGGCGCAACTATTGCACAGAATATTAGCTATGAAAATCAATAATTTTGTTATTTCTCTGCTTATGTTTGATGACTTGTGCGGCACCAGAAACCGGACGTGTTATCCATATTTATGATATGTTTTATTATGCACTTTATTATTTGCGGCCGTCATTCGGCACATCACACACATTGAGTACAGGATAGTTGAGGAATAGCTGTGAATAGCGCCAGTATATCAGTAATAGAGTCATTGTCATTGTGTCACAACTTTTGAAAGAGAGTTACTGTCATCACAAGTGATGGTCTCCTAATTGACTAAAATATTGCACAGAATTCGCTATAAATTCAAATAAATTAGTTTTTAATACAAAATATTTGTCAAAAACATGAGGTTTGCATAAAATAGAGAATTGTTTTATAAATAATTTCTAATCAGGAAAATAGTTATTTAATTGCTATAAAATTATCTCTTTTCAAATGTCTGATGATTTATATGTGCCGTCAATTCCCAAATGTTCGGAGTTTTGCGAAACATTAGTATTTCTGCGGAAAAAAGTGAAACAAATTTATTTCCAATAATTGAGTCTATAATTTGATTCTAATTTGATTTAAGTATTCCCTGGGGTATAATCAATTCAATCGATATGAATTAAATGAATTAGTAATGAACTGACATTTTTTCAGTGAGGTCTTTCCTTTGTTGGGGAGTCATATTGAGAGTTCCGCCCATATTCTCGTCGTAAACGAACAAAACCATAATAGAGATTATGGCCACTAATTGATAGTTCAAATCAAACATTTAATTCAATTATTGAGAATATAAGCAATATTTTTTGCTTACATGAAATCCAGGCCAAGAAGAATATTTCGAGAACCAGATATCCCTTACCGTCGACAATGTAACCGCAAGCAAGTGTTATAACACCTAAACCCAAATTTTGTAAGGCTTGTGTTATGCCATATGCTGTACCCAATGCTTTTTCGGGTACCACTAAGGAAATCATCGGCCATACAGTGCAGGCTAATAGTGAGTAGCCTACGCCGAGCACACATATCCCTAACCAAGGTGTAATCATGGAGAAGGCGAAGAATGCGTGTGCCATCCCTGAAGTGGCCACAGACAATAACACAAATGTAATGTTTCTGCCCACTAAGCCCATGATCAAACCCAAAAAGGGGGACATCACCATTGAGATCAGATATACCATACTGTTGATTAGGTTGGCCTGTGTTGCAGTGAAACCAAACTTTCGTTTATAGAAGGGGCTGATAGAGTTGAATAAATCAACTTGTTAGCTTATTCAATAGTTATCGAGGGATCAGTTTAGGGTTGTCTTACATTCCTAGTGAAACAAAGGGAAAAACCGCCACATAATAGAAGACAATAATGGAAGTTATGGTCCAATAGTTTAGTTTGAATTCTTTGATATCACTTATACTGATTTTATCAGCTTGTACATCTTTGATCTTAAGGATTCGTTCGGCTCTTCTGTCGCGAAAGGCCAGCATAATAGCCATCAAAAGATCATAACTTGTCATAAGTGCAGCCAACATAAAAGCAATGCCCAGACATTGATGGCCAGACAAGCCTTTGCTGTCGTGTAGCCAATCATATAGTGGTTTCATTACATTGAAACAGATAGTACTGCCGGCTCGGGCTATACTGAGCTGCAAACCGAATACCATGCTCAACTCTCTGCCTTTAAACCATTTGACTGCTCTCATGTTGGAGGTGACGGCCAGGTTCTCACCTCCGATAGCAAATACAAACCGTCCCAAACACATGAGCCAAAACTGATTAGTATAAGCACCCAGACCCAATAGGAACTGACCAGAGAAAGTGAAACCACAAAAAATAACTGCCCCCAAATTTATACCAAAGAATCGGTCGACTAGAAAGCCGCCAATCAGACTGAGCACAGTATTGGGCCAATTGTAAAAAGCATACAATAGAGCGAATTGAGGTGTTTTAATGTCCATGTCTTTTAGAGTTTCATCTTGCAGAGCGCCTGGGACATCGTAACAAAAATAGTTGCCTATAATCACAAACTAAAGTCAATTATGTTTTCTAACAATTCGTTTGAATATTTATTTTAAGAATGAATTTGTATTTAATTTAATTTTGTAAACATTTGTTTATCTAAATTCTGGATTCGTTTGATTAATAATAACAACATTATGAGATAGAAATTTAAAATCTTTTGTGCCAAGATAAACTGATAGTAATATCGAGGTGTCTGTCATTCTCAGGAAAATCTTTGAGAATGCACTTCATATGCTTAAATAATGCCTTGATTATTTCGAAACTCGTTGGAAATAATTTGTGATAAAATGCAGAGTTTATAGCTTTTCAAGCATTTAATCGATGATTAATTCATCATTCAAACGGTCCGATTAGATAATGAGACAATTGAGAGACAATTGTTGTTAACCTCATTCTTATTCTATAATCTAATTATAAACGCCTTCACACAAAATGCAGTGAAATGTCATTTCTTTTTTCAGATACCTTTTTCTAAACTAATTTCTTTGAGATATTTATAATCGAATCAATCAAATATTCTGAGCATAATTCAAGATTATCAAGCACACTCGGATTAGAATTGCATTGTAAGGTGATTTTACATTCATGTCATTGTGGTGAAAACACCCTTCAAGTTAATAGTTGTTTTCAAATATCATCAAAAATATAATTTAATTAATTGAATGTTTGAATTGTTTCCTCAATTTTTTAGTTAAAATATTTCAAAATTCAAGTCATTTCTCAAATACATACCGATTCCCAGCGAACACATGAAAATTAAGAAGAAATATCTGTGAAAATTGTGTGCTGGATGACAGGCACCAACATTAGAAAAATCCTCCTCTTCCTCCACATCTCCATCTGTTTTCTTGTAGTTGTTTTCAACACTATTTTCATCCATTTTTGAACTGATTTTAACTCAAAGCAGATTCGATGCAAAAATGAGAATTAATTTCAGTTCAAAGACTTTAATAATTGATACAATCGATAGAAACGGTAGAAAAGGTTATGGCATTTGTTGGAACACCAGTAGTGGGACACCTGACACAAGCTATCACTCAGGGCTCGAGTGTTGAAAGAGATAAGAATTTATTCCTAACATTTACACTCCTATTCTTCTAACGAAACAATAAATTATTGGATAATCTATTGATAGATAAAAACAATTGAAATTACGATTTATGTCGAAATCAAAGTCTAATGAATCAGAATCTATAGAATAGACTTCAAAACTAATACAGAATTTGAGTCAAAACGTAAAGTAAAGCACTTTTTTGGGTTAAACCTAAAGGAAACTTGAAGTGAAATACCCGCCGATAGCACTAATTCTGAGCGAAAACTATCGGAAAACTAATATAAAGAATGAATATTGAGCTTAAAATTGATGATTGAATTTATAAAATAGTGATTCGCTTCTAAACCAAAACATATAAATAGCACTTTAAGTGCTATTTCTCTGCAAAAAACATTAACAAAATCAAAAAAATACAGTTATTTATGAAAACAAATTGATTTCATTTTTTTTTTTTGCAAAACTTCTTCAAAATTTATTCACTTAAATAACTATTTACAACATTTTGTTTGTTGTTCTGATCTGAAATGATTTTGATATTACAGTAATAATTAATTAATAATAATAGTAATGATTAATAAATGACATGAATTTCTATATTATAACAACTAAACGATTAGCAAATAAAGGAGAAAAACTGAATTTGTTTCAAATCTAATAATAAATGAATTAATGAGAAAAAGAGGAGATTTAGTGGAAAATTACTATACATTTATCAATACATCGATTTGATTGTGATTTTAATTGAAAATCAAATGCTTTTTGTCACAAATAATGACCAAATGTTTTCTTTCAATCGCTTTTTCACTCATTTAATTGGAAAACAATTAATGAAATGACAGGAAAACTAATGAAATTAAGTGAAGAAAATGGTTTACAGAAGAATTCAATGAGAAGTCATGGAGAGAGAGAATAAAGAGATATCACAATTGAAAAGTGGCTCAAAATATACTGTATTTTCTAATCAATCAATTATTGGATTTGTTTTTGACCACAAGATTTGTTTAAAACATCTTTTGAGTTGTTTTATACGTATATTTAATATATATTTAATTTAATAATGCGTTCAAAACACAAAATTCAGAGCAAATCAAAAATATATTAGAAATTTGACGAAAGATTTTCTGAAAATTTCTTCAAATAAATGATTAAATTAGAGAAAAGATATTTAAAATAATTTCGGGGAACAAATCAAAAGCATATAAATTGAAATCAATTAGAAAACCAGTTATTCCTCAAAACCAATACTAAAACAAAACCCATGTTTCGAATCATTAGTATTTCGAGTCTTCTATTCATTGATTTGAAACTTAAGACAAATAAATAGTTTTTGTGTTGTTTTTCAGGAAATCAATAAATTTGTTGTTTGTGTGGAAATACCCGAAGAATAGAAATACCGAAAAGTTTTGGTTAACTCGGATGAGAGGATAAGCCGTTCATTAGAAGATTATTATTGAGAAGTGTCGGCACTGGCGCTGAAATCGGAACGAATTCCTGTTGTGGTGTTGGCGCTAAATTCGTATAAATAGCTGGAAATGCAGTGGTTTGAGTGTGGATTCCCGTCAGATAAGTGGCCGAACTCTTCATAATTGGTGGCGCACTCGACGTAAGAATCGTTTGTGAAGGATATGCGTCGCAGGCGTTCTTCAGTATTGGCGACAATGAATTGGAAGCGATGGCGCCGTCGATCAGACCATTGAGTTGTTGTCTTTGTTCTGAGGTAAGGCTTCCCAACCAATTAGTGAATCCGATTATATCCGACTGTCCGCCAAAATCACTCATTTGTGCGCCACTATTGCTATGGCCGTTCATACCGGCGACGGCCACCAAATTCTGTACATCTTTGTTGACCATTGCCAGCGCCTGTTCCAATGCTTCAGTCTCTTCAGTGGACGGGATATCGCCGTTGGGGTGTTCCAGAAGAAAGTCACTAAAGTCGTCGGGAATTTTGTTCAACACTTCAGTGAAATCTGCGTCAGTCGTCAATTGTGGCAAATCGGCGACAATAGAGGCCACGAGTGCCTCCTCTGTCGGCTCCAAAGGTGGCGGCGGTAGCATCGAGTGATCCAACACTACCGGTCCCATCACCGACACTACCGGCGCAATCGTATCGATAGTGGAGACGACTTGAGGCAAAAGTGAAGATAATCTCAATATTGGTATATCCACCGGCGCCACAACCGAAGTAGTGGCTGCACTGGTCGTTGTCTGAGGTATGACTGCGGTTATGGTGTGATTAACGATGTCTGTGCTCTGATTGTGATCTGGTTTTTGTGTCAATAAATTAATTGAGATGTCGTTTGTATCGGAGTGCGAGTGGAGGGAGTCGTCATCAATACTACCAATACTGAGTCGACTGTCAATACTGTCCTCAACAATAACCGGGATATCCGTCCCATTGGGACCTTTCCTACGCTTTTTGCCTCTTCTACTGACTCTCGTCAGAGCCATTGGTTTAGATTTTCTGCGTTTCTTATTCTTGGCGTCAGTCGTCGGCGAAACAGATCTCTCGTCCACTTCTGAGCCAACCATTTGATGATAACTACAGAGCGGGTCCTCATTTATGATATCAAATGTGGGGCGCGAGCACTGAGTCATTGTTTTGGCGCACTTTGCCGTACATCTGGCGAACAACAATTGGTCGACATTATAGAGGATGTGTTCAATACAATGACGGGTGAATGGAAGCGATGGTTGCCTACACCGGCTCTCATCTGATGCATAACAGCAAATGCCTTTCCTAATGGACTTTTCAGAGCGTCGATTGCTTTCCGATAGTTTGTAATCCAAATAACTGTTCCGTTTCATTGGTGTTGTGTTCAGAGTCTTCAGTATAGCTCGGGTTGAGTCCAGTTGTGATCCGAAATCCTTTTTCCGAACATCAATGAGGTCTTTAAGCAACCATTTCTGTGATATTAATTCGTTTTTCAATTCGTTAGGCTCTAAGTCAACGATATTTGTGGACAGAGTGCCGAAAATCAGTGGAAACATCTCATCGCCAACACTCGTGTCATTCTTCAAATGGCGTCTGACCAGCAGATCACTGCTAAGATCTTCGCCATCTGTTTCGTCATCACTTTCAGACCAGATGTGATAATTGAAGAGATTGTCTCCACTGGTCTTCTTGCGGGCGAACACAAACTTATCCACAGTTTTCTTCTCTTTCTTTTTGCGCTTCGCTTTCGGTTTAGAATTGTTTGTATTCTTCTGATTATCGTTGGCTTTGTTTTTATTATTATTATTATTATTAGTATTGGTTTTGATTTGATTCGAATTAATGTTATTTAACTTAAAATTATTTTTATGACTAGAAAAAGAGGTTTCATTCAGTGGTAGCGCTTCCGTCGTTGCCGTACACTTGTCTGAGGACTTCTTCAGAAGATTATCATTGAGTTTCTGAATTGTATTCGCGTTAACGGTATTCGTAAAGCCATTCAATTTGACCGACGGTTTGATAAATGCGTCAAAATTTGTAAACTTTTCGTTTTTCAGCAGATTTTCGGGTTTTAGTGTAAAACCGTTGCCAACACTCGAAACACATTTAATGGTAGTATTGAAGGACTGACAGATGCCGTTCGTCTTCGCACTCAACTGGTTAGTGGTGTTCGTCCCCACCGAATGTCCGGCTGCCGATGCCTTCTTGTCTTTGCGCTCCTTTTTGGGCGCCATTCCCGCGATCTGCATATGACTGTTGCAGAACTGTCGGTCTTCATTGGCGGGTATGGCGTTCGAGCACTTCTGTTGGTTATACTTCGCTACGTGTTTACACTGACGGAAAGGCGCCGACGGATCTTCCAGTATGTGTCGGATACAGAAGGCGTAGCCATTAATACGTCTTTGTTTACATATTTTTGTTGAATAAGAACACAACGGTTTGTTATCGACGGGCGAGAAGTGGATATGCGATCCCTCGAAGAGACCATTCGTCCGGTTTATCACCATATGCTTGTTCTTTGCGTTCGGATGACTGTCCTTTCGATTGTTGTTCGTCGTCGGCGTCGTTGGGGGTTTGAGCGCTGCTGTGGTTGTACTTATGGCCAGCGGTGCCGGAGATATAACTAATGATGTAATGGATTGTTGTGGTTGTGCTCCGATTGTTTTGGGAAGCGCTGGAAGTGCTGCCGACGACAGCAATGTCTGCGTTGTTTGTGTTGTCTGACATATAAGAGGTGGACAACCGCTCAGACCAGTGGTGGACATCATCTGATCCGCTTTTGATAGCAATGATGTAAACGATTGATTCAATCTTAGGTCACATTTGTTGGCGATATTCTTCATCAGCGAAGACACGAATCAATTAAAAAGAGAGAACAATAAATTAAAATCTGTGTTAAAGTCATAAATGAAGAGATAATTGGATCCAAAATACCATTTAAAACATGTTTTGACACAAAAACCAAAACAAAACACAAAAAATTAAATTTGAATTTAAATTAAAACTTCTCATAAAAATTGATACAAAAAATAGTGTTTCGACTCAATTGAAGTTCAATTCAATTAATTTGGCGATTATTTGTCTTAAATTAAATCACAGATCCATTTGAAATGTAATTTTAATTATAATTAATTAATGAATTTGTTTATAGTTTTTTGTCTTCAAATTGTTTTGTTTGTATTCACACATAAAATGGTGTAAAACTCTTCGGCCATACTTTCAATAAGTAAATAAAGGCTTTTCATTCATATAATACGCTAATTAACTTATGATTTAACCGTAAAATTAAAACGGTTTTTATTCAAGTACAATCTACCATTTGTCTGGTTTATGCTGGATTTTAAGACAATCTTGCTAATTTTAGTGCACCGATTAAAAAACTGCCTTTTTAGAGATAGATTTAATCAAGATGATACTAAATTAAGATTACGTTTTGTATGCATTAGACTCCAGTCTATTGCAATGTAATATTTTGTAGACTAATTACATTGTAAAATAGCTGTAGTTATCAATAAAATTATTGAATACAATCGAATAATTTATGATTTATAAGTGTTTGTTTTGATTACTTCAGTGACTGAAATGAAATGTGATTTCAATAAACAATTAATTAAATGATAAAAACAAGTAATAAAACAATTGTTAACTAATTAAATGAAATAATTAATCTTCAAATTAGTGGAAATTTTGTGCAAAAACATTATAATCCAATCAAATATCGTTTAAAAGTGACAAATATTTTTCGTGGCATTCATTTGAGATTAAAATCTTCGATAAGAAATCGGTATTCAATTCAATTGAAAACTGATTTAAACCAAAAGTCAAGTCAATAACAAACCAATGAATGCATGAATGCAATAAAGTGCTAATAACAAGCAATAATCAACAGTTAATTGGCTTAAAATCAAATCTTTGTGTCCAACAGTTTGTGTCATTTAGTGATCAGTTGAAAGGCTTACGAAAACTGACTGTAATTCGCATTAATTTGATCACTAAATCGATAAATAATTAAATTGAAATTCAATTCAATAATACATTTGTTTTAATTAACAGCTGATTGTATTGAATAAGAGATTGCAAAACAAAACAATAGTCGAGTCATTCGCTGAATAATACGAAGAGAAAAGCAATAAATTTAATCAAAAGTGGATTTTGTTTGGATTCAAATCCCTTTCAAACTCTCGTCTGTTATTGAATTTTATGTCTATTTCTGTGGGTTTTCTTCAATTCAATGAATGGCAGCAAAAATCTAAACATTTTATAGTTTTTCTCTTCATTTTTCAGCAAAATATCCGATAATTTAAATACGAATTAATTTTTAAGCGATTTTAGTCTTAAAAGTTTTGGTCCTAAAAGTGATTTAAATTAATTTAAATTTGAATTAATTGTAAGCAATGGCCAGCGTTTCAATCGTATCGATTCACAGGTAATTAAACTCATTTTCATTTCATTTAATGTTTGTTTGGTTTTAATTTTAGCAAATATTTTGAATATTTTCCTCTAATGTGACGTAAAGTGATTTGTAATCAAATTGCAGTCAAATCTCTAATGAATTCAATTCAATATCAAATAGTTTGAGTGTTTTTTCAATTTTTTGCAAGAATTCATTTACTTATCAAGAATTCCCCCTATTTTTAGCAATTTATTCCGAGTTTTCTTTTGAAAGAATGCAAGTTTTCCTAACAAGGAAACATTCGTGAAATGTTTTGCTAGTTATTAGATTTTCCCAGTAATTCATTTCCTTCTAAAATCAAGTTTTTGGGAATATTTTGTTTAAAATTGATTTATATTTTGTTTTGTTTGAAGTTTTTTTTAAATGAAATCTGATTTTTGATATCTATTTTGAGCTCCAATTTTAAAATCCATTTGAAATCCATTTAAAAAGTTTTGAATTTCTAATTGATTTTTTGAAATCCAATGCTTTTTTCATAACAACTATTATTCCTATTTTTAGTTTGAAATTTTAGAAAATTGGGTAAAATATTAACTCATTTATGATTTGAAAGTATAGTTTAGTTCCAGGATTTAAATTTCGATAATAATCTGATGAAATACTTACTCTTATAAGTAATTTTGTGTCGAAATATCTTTTGCGCCAATTATTTGTGATTCAAAGCGTCTTTTTGTCCAAAAAAATGTTTGTCTGCCCCGAGTCTGAGGA
>JAQFXL010001756.1:0-10623 GCA_034693445.1 Edwardzetes edwardsi
AGTTAAATAAGCCATTCATTGAATAAATGAACTTAAAAACAATTTCTTTCCTTTCATTCTCCTCTTATTTAAATTGTTTTCTCAATCTTTCATTTCTATTAAAATTCAAAACAAATTTTTGTTTTGCTTAAGATTTTCTTTATTTTTCACTTCTGAACAATCGGTTGTCTGACAAATGAAATTCAGTTCAGATGTAAATCAAAAATAATAATAATATTCAGTGAAAAAATCTTAAGTGAAATAAACAACTCTTTTCTCAATCAGACAAAAGATTTTTTCTCTTCAGAACTGAGAATAAAAATATATCCAAATATAAGTGACTTTTCATTAGAAATCTGATAAAAGAAATGTTATTAAGAGAGAGAAAAATGTTTATCTGAAAGTCTGACTGTTTCTAAAAACAGAGGCCAAACACTGGAAGCGATGGTCTATATTCGGAGCATTTAATTTCACGTCTTTTATAATAATTATTATTTTAACATAACTTTTGATAATAGATTTGAATTGAAAGATAAAAGCAATGAAAAGTACAAATTTTATTTCTAAAAAATGCTAGACACTCACTATTTATCCATGGAATTCATCAAAACCTTTCTCAAATCAAAAAGCTATCCACGAGTTTTCATATAATTTTTATTTGTCTGTTGTTCTGACTCTGAATTCTCCTTTAATTATAGTATTTTTCAAATCATTGTCTCAAAGGGTTTCTTATCATTCAATGAATTAATTGTTTATTTGTATTAAATTTTTTTTCATTACCTCTTATTCTAATGCAATGAATGATAAGCTTTTAAACTGTCGTTTGAATTAAGCATTTCATTTGAAATATCATTTGAGGCGAAAATATTTTTGATCCAATTTTTCCACTGTTTTGATAATTATTATATAAATATTTAAACAGATGTTTGAGTCACGAATTGAAACTCAAACACAATTTATATTCAATTCTACTCCGAATTAATTTGAATTAAATTATTATTTGTATTTTTTTTCTCCATTTAAGAGTTGGAAGAAAATAAACTCAAATAATAATAAATAATTACTTCGAGTTTATAGCACTTCCGCTCTATTCAAATGAGATAAGATAATAGAACAAGGTGATCTATAAACCGAATTCGAGTTTGACAGATAAGTTTCCACTGTTTACTATTACGCAGGACAAAATATTTGAATAATCAGAGTCAAGTGTGAACGGTCCTAATTTTTTTGAATATTTAAGATGGGTTTATATGTCGATATGTGTTTTATGGTTCAAAGAAGATTACATTGGTAATCAATTATGTGTCTTGATAATCTTATACACTTTGAGTGAATTTGAAGAAATATTAAGAGTTCAACTGTATATCACACACCTTAAGCATTACCCTGATCCGATTTAGCTCTGAATACGATAATTATTTGCATTTCTCCAATTAATAATAACCCATTTGTGGAATATTTTGCATGTTTATCAATGAATTTGACAGTTTTAGCTTGTTTAGGATTTGAATCAATTAAAACTAGTATACTTAAATAAATTTATGCAAAAATTCCGATTATTTCACTCCCCTTGAGCACTACCCTGATCAGATTTGGCTATGAATTTGATTATTATTAGCATTCAATAAATTACTCATTAAAATAAGATTTGCCCGAAAAGTGTTGAATAAAATTGTGAATTCAATGACCAGGTTATTAGTGTTTTTAATGATTACAAGTTTAGCGAATAATAATCAATAATGAGATCAAAGAGTCGTCAAAATTATATCAAAGAATAAATTTTAAGAATGAATTGAAAAATAAGTTTTAAATTCTAAAACAAAAACTATATTAACAACTTTTGAAGGGCTTAACACTCAATAAATTCGAAAAAATGGATAATTTTTCAATGAAAAAGTGGTTTTTATTCGAACCTATTTATGCAAAGAATAGTTTTTTGTTGTTTTATGAATATTCAAGAAATTGTATTAAAAACACAGTTTTTTTAAGATAGATATGAAGTCAAAGTTTGGTTGCCTTCGAACTGATGATTGATTTCTGGTTGGAAGTCATTTATGAAGATAATGATGACTACTCTCGACCTAATCTTAAATAATCTCTGGAATGTGGGTGTGCTCTGCACCGGGAGCTTTGCACAACAATTTATTGCTTGTTTATACAAAAAACGTTTTCATTCATTTTGATCGATAAAATCAATTCAATCATAGATTCAATTTTCCTGACGATTGCAATAAGTTATGAGATTATCTTTGAAACCAATTATTAAATTGAACATAAACTTCAAACTTGAACATTTAAAGCTTAAATAAAATTCTTATCTGATCTTGCCAATAATTATAAATTAGTCAAATATTTCACTAATAAATAATTAAGAAATTAAAATATTTGAAAAATTATTTATAACTTATGATTGAGTTTTTAATTAACACTTCTTCGAGATTTATGGCCCACTCTTTGAAACATCATTTTTCTTGAATTGATGGCAAATTTAAGCAAGATCAACTCAATTTCATGTCACGACATTAGTGCTTATTATGGTTATTTTAAGACACGGAATATCAAAATTTACAGCTTTCTTATCATGTATTCTCAATTACAATGACCAAGATTTTAAATTGGAAATGCAAAATGAGTCAGTGGATCATGCTAATTTCAATGTTCAATCAGATTTCTCATATCTTTATTTTAAGTAGGCAAGTTTTAATTACTTAAATTAAGTATGAATGATGAGTCAAGGTTAATTGCACGATACAAAGGAGATTATGGCAACGAAAATTGGATTTTACTCATTTGACAAACAAGGGAATTTTTTGCTCACAATTTTTTCAAATCGTTCTATTGTTCTGCTTGTTATCAATATTTGATTGAGATGATCTTGCACATCCCACCTGTTTAATAACGACTGGATTGGTGTCTGAGTTCATCAACATTTAGTTATTTCAAAAGAAGAAAGAAAATGAATTTCTTGAAAACCATTTGAATTAAGAAAAAGTTTCCTCGAAATTATTTAGCCATTAACAAGGCAAAAAAATAAAGTGAAACATTCAATTGTAATCCCAGTATATAATTATCGCTGATTTCTATTTATAGTTAAGAAGAGAAATGAATTTATTATCAAATCTAATGACTATTTCATTGAAGAAAAAACTGTTTAAAAACCGATTCATTTAATTATCCGAAAAATGATCGGAAAATAAAATAATTTTTAATTTAATTCAATTATGAGCTCAACTCAAGGGATAGAGAAATGTCATTAAACTGAAGTTTTATCGCCAAACCAGTGCCGACTCGAGCACTAATACTAGAGCACAGGTATCTTAAAAATTCGATCCCTAATTAAGGTCTTTAAGTCGTTATTTAAAGCTCTTATTGGTTTAAAAATTCAAATAAAATTTTTCTTAAAGTATTTTCGCCTCAAAAAGATCCCATCGATATCTAAATCAATATATTTTTGTGTAAATTTATTCCTTTGCTTTACTACCTGTGCAGCTACTGATGCAGGCTTTTGATGGGATAAAAGATCATTGTAATAATCAGGGGAAAAGGCAACTGTTTTAAGGTCAAGGTTGTTGAACCTTTTCTGTGTGGTGTGGCTCTCCTGAGGAGAGGTATTCTTAACTGTTAGTGAGAAAAGTCATTTCAGAATTGAGTAAAATAACAGTTAAAACAAAATTAATTTAAATCCGAAATGAAAGCCAATAAACATTTTTTTGGTGCTCCGAATCGGATATTAGCACACAATCACTGTTTGGAGCAATACATACAATGTATATAATCATTAGTATTTTGCACAGAATGAGAGAAAATGATGTTTTTCTAATACTGACTAATTTTTTTCTCTACCAATTAATAGGTCCTTCAAAAGTGTATTTTTGGGATAAAAAGTTTACACATTTATTATTATTATACGAAAAACAATTTCTTATTTTTTTGTATTCAAAGCGATCTGTTTGATAGCAATTTCATTCTGTGTGGCGATCATTGACTGCCAGCACAGAACTACGGAATACACAAACACTTTATGAGAAACACTTATCGAGACTTCAACTTTTTTTTTGTTCTAAAAAATGCAAATTTATTCTTGTTTAGTTATTTTTATTATTTTATTTCAATGTGGGAATAACCAAGCTTGTTTATTTTATATTAAAAATTGATTAGAAATATTATCTATCTGATTTTATCGGCGATTTTCTAGTAAACAATTTCTGAAATAAAATCGCTATCAATCTGATCAATGTAATAATAAAATTGAGAACATCTTGGTCAGACCACATATACTGATAATTTATTCGGCTTATCTGTGAAAACATAAATTTACACGTATATTCTGTTAAATTGAATTCTTGTTCATTTTATCAGAAAAGTTCTTCTTCTTCTTGAATTCAAATATCAGAAAATAGTGTAAAACTATATTTGAGTTTCAGTTCCCAAACCTTTTGTTGGAATAAATTTATTTATGTTATGTTAAGGCAATAATCAGATTAATTATCAGTTTGTTGGCCATTATATACATTTTATAGATTCTATACATATATTAATTCAATATTTTGCACTTTGTATTACATAATGATTACATTTTTGCGCACATAATTAGGTCAATACCAAGGACTGCGCCCAAAGACTGAATTATTATTTTTTGCCACTAATTGTAATTTATTTCTCATAAATAAATACTCAGTTTTTGGTTTTATTTATTACTTTTCATCAGAGATGAACACTAAATATGAATTTGAAATCTTATCTCATGAACCCTCCCATCAATTGGAAGGAGAGAGAGAGAGAGAGAGAGAGAGAGAGAGAGAGAGAGAGAGAGAGAGAGTTCATTTGAATTTTACTTTGAGAATAATTGAATATTTTCTCTGCAAATAAAGTGAATATAAGTAACTCTCAGATCTTGGAATAGCTCTGGTTTAGTAAAATTGGAGAAAATGTATCAAAATTACAGCGATTATTCATATAAAAGTGAATAAATTCCCATAATTACTAATTCAATTTTTACGACTGATTTAATTTGAATATTTAAGTAATGCTATTGTTTAGCTATTTTGGATCATTTAATCATGGTAATTTAGAATGAGAAATTTCACAGTATTTTATTTGATCTTCTTAACTTCCATTGTTAAGATTTTGCGGGTTTAATATTATTTAGATTGTCCTCACTATTCAAAAATTCATTGAATGACAAGTTTGTGTTCACAAGTATTTCTCAAAATATTCCTTCACATAATTGTCACAAATAGCTTATTTATAGTCTATATTACATTTTAGCCTGATATCATTGATATGATTATTCAAGTCTATGCACATCCCTGTGCTTTGAGGTAAAATAGAGATCAATTATCAGATGCATTACTATTGTATGAGAAAATTATTTATTAAATCTCCAAATGATTGATAACATTTTGATTCAAACATTTAGAGTTATATACAATAATTAATTATTTTGTCTTCAATCCTATTGGGAATTTCAGTATTTTTTTTTATCTTGGTATGAATCTCAGGATTTATTTGAATTTTGTTGTTATTTCTCGTTATCACTAGTTTTCAGACTTATATCAAATATTTTTCGAGAACTTCTGTCAAAATTGGGAATAGAATTGAGAAAAATGTCTCAGAAGTTATTGACTGCAAACTAATAAAAATAACAGAATTTTTGAGTAAAAAAAATATTTTTGTAATAAATTATACGACTTTGAGATTAAGGTTTAATTATTTTTATGCTTTCCTTTTATTTTTCTTATTTCATACCTTAAACTTTAAATTAAATGATAAAAATTATTGCAAAAATGTTGGTCTCAAAAGAGTTATAATTAGTTTTCCATTGCTTTTGGTTTAAATATAAAACACATTATCTGTTAATAGAAATTCAATCAATAATTATCTATAGAGGGATAGTTTAAAATACGATGACTTTTGAACTGACAACAAAATTAACAAGATTGAACCTCTTAATTTGCGAATGAAAAGAGAAGTTTGAAAATTAATGCTGAGTTTGAAACTCAAATTCAATTCTTGTCATTGAAAACAATTTTCTATCGATTACTTGAAAAACTCGGAAAAGTAGAGAAAATATTTTCAAACTTACCCAGAATTAAGTGAAGATTCAATAACCGAATCATTTTCTCGTAGCAAATGATGAGAAGTGATTTTTTTTCAAATGATTTTTACATCAAAAGAGTAAAATTACTTTTAATTCGTATCAAAAACTGGTATAAAGTGTGAGAATAATAACGAACTAAAAGAATGAGAACTCAAATGAAATGATTTTGTTCTCAAAAAAATCTTTTGAGTCAATTCGAGAGGAGAGGAAACGAGAGAGAAATGCTTTATCTCTCGTAAGGAGTGAATGTTGTTTTTGGGAGGGGTTCTGCACTCTGTGTCGATAGGATACCTAAATCACTTAAATGAACCAGTTTTCAAACTAACACATATTCTCTTAGTAAACCACTATTCGTTGTCCAGGACCACTTTCCAAGCTCATTTAGCCGACATCAATTGTTTAAATGGCAAGATTAAAACGGTAAATTTTACCTAGATTGAATAAAAAAGGGCTTGTTCTAAATTTATTAGGAATTATTTAACAGAAATTTAACTTGATAAAAAACATTCTAATTTTTTTTATCTAGGTCCCAATATTCATAAAGATTTTTGAAAATTTCAGTTTGAACTCAATCAAAATCATGCCCATGGTGGATTTTGATGAATAAAATCCAGTGTTTTGGAAGTTTGTACTTCGGCAAAGTTGACTTGGAAAACTAGCACGCACAATCAAGTTTACGGATGTGTGTCAGTCGGGAAACAGGACTGAAAACAAGATTCACTCATTAAATGAGATAAACATTTCTCTCTCGATTAGGTTCTTCTCCTCTCAATTTGTCTCCGAATATATTTTTTAGGGACAAAAATCACTTGAAGTTCACTCTCATCGCAATAAAACTCAAATTTTACAGCTTTTTATAAATTGTTTTGTTTTTAAAAATTCTAAGTTTAGACTAAACTCAAAAATTTTATCTTTCAAAACAAGAAAAATAATGAAAAATGATTCGTTTGCTGAGTCTTCACTTGATATTCGGTAAGTTTTAAAAAATAATCATCTTGTTTCATTTTGTGCCGTATGTCCGCTCAATAATATTGACTTTCGATGTCAATCAAAAGTAATCCTTTTGGTGATGCCATCAAAGGTCCAATTTTTCGCTAATCTCCTAAATCTCATTAAAATCTCATCACAAATCAAATCATCCTTCAATACATAGACCCCCTTTTGCGACCCCCATTCAATAGGTCTTCTCTTATTGATTGAACACATTTTAAAATGACTGAAAGCATTGGTTAAAACTAATTATAACTTTTGAGACCAACTTTTTTTGTGCATTTTGTGCTCAAAATCAGTAGTATTTTATTATTGCTTTAAACGAATAGAAGAAAAATCTATCCTTTCGTAAGAAAATAAAAACCATTAAAACCTTGAGCTTCAAGAAGTCATATAATTTATTAACATTTTTTCAAATTCTGTTTATTTTTATTGACTTTTTTCTCAATCAATAACTTTATAAACATTTTCCGTTTAAATCTATTTCTAATTTTTCCCCAATTTATTGAATGAATCGTTATATAAATGAGTAATAAAAATAAAATGCAAGAATCAAAATCAGTTTGAGATGAGATTCAGAACAAATATTATTACAAAAACCGATTCAATCAAAACTTATCAATCATTTCGTTTCAAAATAACATAATTTCAATACAAGTGTTAATACAAAATGATTTCATTTTTTGCATAAAATTCTTGGAATAAAATCATATGAAATGAAAAATTTGTTTTGTGTTTATAAATATATAACTCATTTATAAGAATATATAATAATCAGTATTGAAAAATAATAATTCAGACTTCGGGCACAGTCCTTGATATTGACCTAATTATTCAGTAAAATGCAATCATTAAGCAATAAAACTCCAAATATTACTCCGATATATGTATAGTCTGTTTAATAACTGTTATATAAAGTAATATAAAAAACCGTTAATTAATCTGATATTAAATTTCTTCGTTAAGAGAAACAAAAAATAAGAGCAAAATGTTTATTAGCTTTCAGTTTGAGATTTGGTTTAATTTCTTCTATTTTATTCAAATCCAAGTTTTTTTTCTCACTCTTGAGATTAGTTTGAGAGGAGCACCACATCACACATCTCACACAGAAAAAGTTCACTGTCCTTCGACCTTAAAACTACTTGCATAGCACAGCACAGACACACGCATACAAACCACCATTATTACAATTATCTTCTTTTCATCCCCTTCTCAGCTGCAGTCGGAATGAAAATCAAGAATATAATTACTTTATTTTTAATCCTTTAATGTCTTTATTGAGCAAGCAAGATCAAGATCAAGATCTACAACAATTCTTATGTAATCGTTGTACTATGGGAATATTTTCGAATAAATTCCCATTGTATCTCAAATAATGTTTGTATCAATTGATAGGCTTGGTTTATAGCTGATCTCTTGCGGACCGGGAATAAAATATAGACTATTCCCCCTTGGGCATTCTTGTTTGCAGACATAAATACGATTATTTTTAATGTCAAAAGAACCTGACTCATTTTTGTTCTGAAACTGGCTTGCTTTTCTGTAAAACACGCACGTTCAAAGTTATCTATCAATGCTATCTTATAAGGAATGAAAATTTGCAATGATCATGATCATCTTACCTTGATAGATCAAAGTACCAACTGATAGAAAGTGGTGGAAACATGACATCAATATATTCATAAATAGCAATAAAATTCATGAAACCTATAAATGAGTTTTAATTGCATTTGTTTTTCATTCAATTTCCACTTCATTTGCATTTCAACTCATTTTCACAAAAGATATTAATAGAAATGATTATAATTTATGAATAATTTGAAACACTTTTTCCACTGTAAACGACATGAGAATATTCATCGAAAATAAATTGAGCTTGTCATTAATATAACCCATATTTTGCGCAACATTAAATGGGTCAGTTAGGAGAAACCCCATGAGAAACCACGAAAAAAATAAATCTCATAGTTTTCGATTATTCAGAAATATTTAGCCGGTTCATTGTCTCCGCTAAAGATAGTGGAAAGTATGCTCTGATTATGAGATTATCTGATTATTACTCTTAGCTCTTTCCTGAGCTCAGGACCGGCTCTGATTTGAATTTAATGACTTTATTATAATAACTATAATTTTCAAAAATATTTGACAGTATTTTCTGGTATTCACTGCAATAATGACAACACAGATATTGAAGAAACGGACGGCAAATATAACAGTGCAATAAAAGAGCCCATTTCCACACCAGAGGATTTCCTCACATTAGATAACGGCAAAGACCTCTTACCGAAATTGGTTCGACTTTTGATAGACGCCGAGTATAGAGAGGGCAGAAATAGAGCATTAAAAACAGTTACTCCAAGTAAGGACTTGCTGAGGCCAAGAATCCTTGATGATGATATATTAGATTTGGTCCCTGTTTTACCCGACATCCCTGTATCTAAAATACACATGCATCACATATTTCCACCCGCACTGATTAGACCACTCCAGAGGGCTATCATTAGGAAAATGATACATTTTGTCCAAAACGATCCAATCAAGAAAATGAAGAAAAGAGTAATTAAAAAAATGCGTATCGGAACAGTAGCTGTAGGGCTGGGTCTGGGAGTGAGAGAATTGAATGGTATGTAAAATACTGATAAACCTTGAATATTCACTAATGAAAAACTAGTTTCCAATTAGTAATTGATTTTTCAATCATTCCATTAATTTCTTAAATGGAATGACATTTGATTTAATCAGAGCTCAAATCACATCCACTGACAGCACAGTATAAAGTCACGGGACTCGTAGATCTGTCCGGTCAGAAGACCAAAGACAATTATGGTGAACATGGTGAATTTGGTGATGGTAATCATCAAGAGAGATATAAAAGAAGTGCTACCTTTCCTGTTGAAGACACATATGACCCCGACTATAAAACGGTGAAAGACTACAAATTGATTCCATCGAAGCATTACTGGCCTTTCCATGAGCCCAAAGAGGAAATCTATGAAAAATGGAACAAGTTCCCAAAACCTGTCCATATAGACCCATTCCAACATAAAGTTAAACACTTGCATAGGTCATTTCACGAATTACAGCCAGATATACTTCATCTCGTCCAAGATGTTCATGGGTTAGTTGGAACAAAAACAAAAATAATCAGCTCCGGTCCTGACCTGGAGCATCCAATTGTATTAGCTGGTCAACTGGTCAAATTAGCCGATAGTTTTATACCTAGTATTAGAATTCGTATTCCTTTCCTCGAATACTTGAAAAAATCATTTTTTGAAAAATCCAAACCAAAAGTAGTTTACGTAAAGCAACCGCCGAAAGTCAAGTACGTGGGTCTGCCCTACAAAGAAGAGGATGAGTCCTATCCAATGCCGGAGCCGGAGCCCATACAAGTCAATATTCCTATAACTGTACCTGAACCTGTTATAGTAACACAACCTGTCAGTGAATATGACCAAAGAAGACAAATTACAGCTCAGAATAGCCCTGAAAAAGGAAATGGAAACTATGAGCTCATAACTGACCTCAAATCACCCGATGAACTAACAGTGAATCGA